>JAXFYN010000080.1:0-277675 GCA_036172215.1 Camellia granthamiana
ATCAAAATACCAGGGGTTCTGATCTTGTACTTTATCTATCGCGGCGATCAACTCGTAGGCCGGCACATATCTCTGCTCAATAATGATTGGACATATCCGGAATCCAAAAGGGATGCCTATCATAGAGGATAGAGTTGATAAAGCGTCAGCAAACCTATTGTTCTCTCTTTACAGATGGGTGAAGGTCAGCTTGTCAAACCGAGGAATCAGAACGTCCAAGGTCTGGTGATAAATTTTCATCCTTTCTTCTTTAACTTTCCAATCTCCTTTTGCTTGAGATACAACCAGGTTCGAGTCCCCAATGACATCCAACCTTTTTGCCCCTAGTTCCAGGGCGGCTTCTAATCCGGCAATACATGCCTCGTATTCTGCTTCATTGTTCGATACTTTGAACCGGAGTTTGAAGGCTAAGGGTATGTGGGAATTGTCGAGTGCTATCAGCAACACCCCTATCCTATACCCGTACTGGTTTGACGCTCCGTCAAAATACAGCGTCCAGGTTTCTTCCTCAATCTGCAGAATGGCCTCATCCGGGAATAAGTACTCTGCTGCTTTGTCCCTTTCTACTGTGTGATCTGCTAGGAACTCTGCTACTGCTCTTCCCTTGACAGACTTGCATGTCACATACTTCAAGTCAAATTCAAAAAGAAGAAGCAACCAATGGGCTAACCTACCTGTAAGTGTTGGTTTCTCGAAAAGATACTTGATGGGATCTAATCTCGAAACTAGAATTACAGTGTGAGCTAACAAGTAGTGCCTCAACTTCCTAATAGCCCATACCAAGGCTAAACACGCCTTCTCCAAAGGAGTATAACGGGTCTCATTGTCCAGCATCTTCTTGCTCAAGTAATAGATGGCTTTCTCCACTCTATCTTCAGATTCCTGCGCAAGTATGCAACCCATCGTTGTGTCCGTTACAAACAGATACAAAATCAACGGCTTCTCCAGCTCTGGCGATGACAACACGGGCGGGTTCTGAAGGTACTGCTTGATTTGCTCAAAAGCAACCTGGCATTAGTCATCCCATTGGAATTTCTTTCCCTTCTTCAGGAGACCAAATAGTGGTTCACAAGTTAAGGTTAATTTTGCAATAAACCGTCTTATGAATTGCACTCTACCTAGAAAGCGTCGCACTCCCTTTTTAGTCCTTGGTGGTGGCATTTCTAAGATGGCCTTGATTTTGGAAGGATCAACCTCGATGCCCCTCTGTGTAATCAAGAACCCCAGCATTTTCCCTGCTGTGACACCAAAAGTGCACTTCTGCAGATTTAGCCTCAACCGATATTCTCTGATCCATTGGAAAAATTTCTTCAAGGTGGTATAGTGGCCTTCTCTTTCCTTGGACTTGACAATCATGTCGTCCACGTAGACCTCAACCTCTTTGTGGATCATATCATGCAAGATAGTGGTTGCAGCCCATTGATAAGTAGCCCCAGCATTTTTCAAACTGAACAGCATCACCCTATAGCAGTAGGTTCCCCACGGCATGGTGAAGGCAGTCTTCTCTCTGTCCTCGGGTGCCATTAAGATCTGGTTATACTCGGAAAATCCGTCCATGAAGAAAAGCAGTGCATGGCCTGCGGTGAAGTCCACTAATTCGTCGATGTGCAGTAGTGGAAAGTCGTCCTTCAGATTGGCTCTATTTAGATGTTTGAAGTCCACACACACCCAAATTCTGCCATCTTTCTTCGGCACCAGAACAATGTTGGCCAACCAAGTAGGATACTCGGATACTAGCAGAAACCCTGCGTCAATCTGCTTGGTGACCTCGTCCTTAATCTTCAAAGCCTAATCCGGGCGTATTCTCCAAAGCTTCTACTTGACGGATCGAGCCTCGGGGTCAAGAGAGATCCGGTGCTGTACAATCTCAGGATCGATTCCAGGCATGTCTTCATAGGACCACGCGAAAACATCTTTGAAATCTTTTAATAAAGCGACTAAGTGCTCGTATTCCTCCTAAGACAACGTGGACCCGATCTGTACCAAACGCGGATCCTTCTCAGTACCCACGTTAATTGAAATGATTTCATCAATAAGGGGTTTTACAAACCTCTCCTCCTCTCGATCAATCAAATGTTTTAAAACCGGAGGAATGCCTTCCTCGTCATTTTCATCAAAATTTTGAAAGTCATGATCAATGCAATATACAAGTGGCACAGAAAAGTACTCAAAAACAGCAGCGGTACCATTCTCATTCAAAGCTTCCAGCTCGTCTAATTCTTCGGTTACAACCGACTCAAAAGAAAAGGAAAATGACGACCTGGACAACACAACGGCATCCGGGTTACTAACCCCAGGAATACCGGACTCTGACTTAGAAGAATTGGAATCTGATTTTGACTCCACAGACTCTGTGGAACCAGATTCCGACTCACCACCTGATTCAAAACTGCCAGACGAAAAGCCCTCCTCGAACTGCCAAACGAGGGAGGGTACGATAGATGCATCCAGAATGCCGGTAGAATGGTCCACGCCTGGGTCCTCCCCAATCATGGAATGGTGAAGTCATCCCCCAAACTCTCTATTTTGATCTAAGGATCCGAAAGGAGACAAGCCAGCGTTGCTCCTATCTTAAGTTTGTTGTCGTTGGACCCATCCTCTGTACTCTTTTCAGCCTCAGCTACTAGGTTAGTCTATTCTTTTACAGCTTCATCCCCTTGCAGTTGTAAGTCGAAGAAAATCTCAAAAGTTGGGCAAACACTGCTTCTCAGAGTTCAGCCATGGCTCAGAAAAGCCGCAAAATGGGAAATCCTCCCCCTCCCGGACAAAGCGGCCATTCAGGGTTCCTTGAATTGGTCTATGCACTAGCTCATAGTGCTTCCCACTTTGCCTTGCCTTGGCTTTTCCTGCCATTTCCTATCCCTTTCTTACCTAATCCTCTTTGGTAGGCGTGTAACCTAAACCAAAGGTATGAGGGTTGTGTGGCACTTCGGCCAATCCTTCCCAATCCCATTCTAGGTACATGCTGTAGTTTATTCATGAGGTAAACAGATTGAGCACTGATGTACAACCCCTCATCAATAGCCAGAATATCTTGCACCACCCAGGCCTCAGCCAAGGTGAACCCAGATAAGAAGACATCCTCATCGCCATATACAATTTCCAGTACTGGTGTAGAGACTTCCGGCGGAGGATGTATGGAAGAATTCCCAAAAACAATAGCTACTCCCTTCCCATGGGGGTACTTCAGCATCTAATGCAGAGTGGAAGAGACAACCTTCACTTGGTGCAACCACGGCCGTCCAAGGAGTAGGTTAAAGGTGGCTGGAACATTGAGGATGTGAAACTCAATGTCCTGTTGCATCGGGCCCACCTACATTCTGATCTGAATTGTCCCCATCACTTCCCGACTTGTATTATCATAAGCCTGAATCACCTGGGTCGTTGGTACAAAGTCTGCTGGCTTCAAGCCAATAGTATAGGCCGTGCGCGATGGGCACACATTGATTGCAGACCTGGTATCAACCAAGACGACTGGTATCCACTTCTCTTTTATATTCAATAGAGATGTATAGTGGTTTGTTATGCTTAGAGCCCTCAGGCGGCAATTCTTTATCCGTGAAAGTCAAAGTCGGTGAAGAGCTTGGGAGTTGTGTCAATACAGAGCTTGGCCCTATCCATTACAGACAATACAGCTTGCCTGTGCACCCGTGACGCCATGAGCAATCGCCAAATGGATATATCGGATCTTCTTCAGCTGCTTCAGTACAGCTTCTTATTCTAGCAACTTCTCCTTTTATTTTTCTGTCTCTTTATCTTTCCCAGAGGCTTCTGGTTGATCCAGGTGTGGGGGCTTGAAGTACCGCCCACTCCGAGTCATGTGATCGACTTCTTTGGAATACCAAGTATCATTTGGCAGATTCTGTCCCCAATCTTCATCCGTGTGGGCAAGATGCAAATCATCATCTTCCCACCATGCTCCTTCGGCAACCGATAGATAACTGTCCGGTTCCGTCGTAATAACCCTGACATCATAGTCATCGTCAATCCCCGCAGGACCTTTGGCTTTTCTAGCCTTCTGATTATTCTCAGTTCTTTCGTGTTCGAACCGCTTCAGTGCGGCCTCTTGCTCTGTATTGGTTGTACAAATGCTACTCAGTTCTTGAGCAAAATTCTTAGTATCGGTGCTCTTCGGCAACTTTCCCTTGTCTTCAGTCATTCCGGCCCTTGCAGTAGTTCCTGCTTCCTGGTGTTCTAGCTTTTCTTGAGACCTCTCATCTACATCTGACTCATCACTAAGCCATCCTGAATTATTCATTGATCCGTTCATATCGAACCAGTTAATGTGCACATCCTCCGAATCCTACTCATCAAAGAATTGCATATTAGCGATATCCTCCTCAAGGTCAGCTAAGTTATCCAGTCCATGGCTTGGTCCGTCCTTCTGGACTACATTAACCTCTAGCCCTGTTGGCAACTCCACTTTTAGTTTGGCCTGATCAGCTGGCGCAATATAGCGATAGGGGTTGTATTCCTTTTTAGTTAAGCTCACTAAGCCCTCAGGCATGCCCCCTTCTACCTCAGCCACCACCACAGGTTCGGGTTGGGATACAGACGTGCTCATCATGCACAGATCTATGCTTTCTGGGATGAATAGCACCGACTTAGGTAGGTGGGAGGGAGTGATGTATATGTTGGTATCGTACGGGATGATCAGTGTTTGGATGAGGTTTATTTTCCTGGGTGAAGGGGCTTGGTTATATGGTGGAAGGGGGTTTGTAGTGACGTTTGGCTTTTGACGAGGCACTATCACTTTGTTATCAATGAGATCTTGAATCTCATGATGCAATCTAAAGCATAGGTCAGTGTCATGACCATGCTGTTGGTGGATGGTGTAGTACTTGGCCGGGTTGTCTGTAGGAGGGAGGGGATTAGGCAATGGATGCGACTCTAAGGGCTTCAGATGCCCTTTTTTGAGCAGGACCCGCAAGGCCGCTGACAGAGACATGTAGAGTGGGGTGAAAACCCTTTGGCCTCAGGGTTGGTGCTTTGTAGGTTGTGGGGTGGTTTTAGATGTGCCGGCAAAGAGGGTGGTGGTTTTCGGTGTGGTGGTGACCATACTAACATCAGAGGTCCTCGTAGCTGCATTACTACCGGTAGTCACATTTGAACTACATGTAAAAGCCCTCTCAGGCTGCTTTTTCTCATGGTCAATCAGACCCTATTTCATTGCATCCTCTATCTGCACCCTTATTTCGTGGAGATCAACAAACGTTGACAGAGGTAAGACTATCATTTTCTGCAACAGCCTCGGTTGCGGGTTACGGACCACCATCCGGATCTGGTCCTTTTCAGCTGGTCAGGTTGTCATCATGGAGGCCTTGGCCCTCTATCGGGTTACAAAGTCGGAGAATCCCTCCTTCTGCTCTTGGCAGGTCACTTTGAGATCACGGGTTGTGACCTCGATCTGTGTGTTGTAGAAGTACTGCAGTACGAAGGCTTTAGCCATTTCCTCTCATTTCTTGTTACAGAATCCTCGAGTTTAGCGGACCAGATAGCTGCGATACCCTATATGGTCTGACCAAAGAGGGATAACTTCTGCAGTCTGAACAAGCCCATTGGCCGCAAAATATCAGACAACAGTCGCAAGTGGACCATGGGATCACCTAAGCCGTCGAAGCGATCTATGTATGGCATTTTAAATCTATCTGACAATGTCACGCCAAATCTGTATAGCCGTCATCTATGTTCGGGATCCAATTGACACCATGAGCTCTTTTAAACAACTTCTTAAGCTTCCTCACTTTCAGAGCGGTAGGATCGACCTCAAACTGAAACAGTGCCTCCGTTGGGTAGACCGGTGCTTTAGAAGTCTGGAGTGGAACTAGCTCTGCGGGAATGTCCGCATTCTCCTGGACATTAGTTGTATCCTCAAGTGTTGGAACCCTGATTGGGGTGGATGTGAAGTAGAAGCTGCTGTTTGTTGTGGTTGTTGTTGCTATTGAAGATTGACGATTAACTCAGCTTGCTAGGCTGTAATTTCCGTTTGGCGAGCAGCATCCAGCTGCATGGCCTCGATGGTCTGTTGAAGTTGACGACATATCCTCCATGTTGTCTACGGGGTGTTGATCTATCAGAACCGGTGTATACTCTGTTTCTGAGGTGGAAGCAGAAAACTGGGCCCTACTGAGCACAAGTGAAGTAGATAGTGACTGCCGAATTGGAAACTGTTTAACCGATGATCTATGCTTGACTCTTCTCCGTCCAGAGTGCTCGGAGGGTAACTGCCTCGTCTGAAGCAATCGTGAAATACTACCTTGCAAAAAGAAAAATAAAGCAAAAGAAACAAAAATCAAAAAATGCACAGCACCTCGGCTCAAACAAAAACAACACGCAGTCGTAATCATGAGCTGGACAATCTGTACTCAAACACTGATTTCTGCCCTAAACTGATACTCTCAAACTGATACCCAGACTTGCAACTGATACATACATTCCTGCAGAGTTTCACTCTAAAAGCATGTATCAAGCAAGTGGGAGCCAACACACCCTTATGGTGGGGTAGGGTTACCCTGTCCTAATTTCGTCAGGAACTAGGGGTTTGCTACGCAAGTAAGCAGTTTCAAACAAACCTACATTCGGGTGAGCAACTTGTCCTAGTTTGGAACAGTATCTAAAGCTTTCGATATGTAACTAGGTCGATTGGTCAAAAAGGGTGCCTCAGCAAGACCACCTAATATACCTCTCGCTCCTAACACCGAGAAGTGAAAGGAGGATCAAACGATACAGCGGTAGTCCAGATACAAAGGTTGTGTTCCCATCGTGGCAGTGCCCACAACCGGTCAGCCTTATGGCAAGCTTTTTCAAGCAAGCCTCCAGCAAACCACTCAGGAATAGCAGATGGCAAACACTGTGACTTAGGCGCACCAATACAAATGCAATGCAAAGAAATACATAAGCGTAAATTAAACAACATGTCATGAGTTCGAGTCAAGTTCTCTAAATTCCCAACAGAGTCGCCAGAAATTGTAGCTCGACTTTCTTCGCGGCCCCTTTCGGAGAGCTCGAATTGGTCCTACAGTTCAGACTCCTGTCACGATTCTGAATCTAATCTCACAAAGTGCAATGTGAAACTGAAAAACACCAAAGAGTCCAATCCGGCAAATCATTTTGTAAAATTGATTTTCAATCAAATAATGCCAAATTTGGACTGCTTTGCTAGATTACAGAGTCGCCACCTAAATATTTTGTTTTGGAGAAAATTTAAGAAACCCTGACTCGTGCCAAAGGCCACGTGTCCGTCATCACCAAAGTTGCCTCGGTTCGGGAACTTGGGTACGAGGGACGAAGGTCATGAAATGAGCACATCTGCTCGCCTGATCAAAGGATCAGCCTCTACTAACCACGATATGTTGTTTTATAAACCTCATGTGTTCTTTTTCTGATTATTAGCTAACTTTACTATGTGATGCACACAAGCAAGTATAGACTAAAATTTTGCAAGAATTGGAACAAATTCACTTCATGTTTGTTTTCAAAAATGGTTTGAATTTGCCACCCTCAAGTGGGCTAAAACGCGGATTTGCCATCAAACATGATGGGCTTTAAAACATGATTTGCCACTTCGCAAAGTGGGCTTAAAACTCACAATCACTAAATTGTTCCAATTCAAACAATAAAGCCTTCATCCACAGGCATTCATGCAGTTTAGCAAATATGCACATAGCCTCATGGCAACCATGCTATCATGGCAACATGACAATCGCACTCATACAAGTATGCTAAAGCATAAAACTCACCGAGTACTCCAGGCCAAAACAAAAACTAGTTAGAAAGATGTATGATCCTAACTATACAAGACGCCTAATGCAACACATGCAATATGAAATAAATAGGCTCCGCTACTAACATGGCATATGATACAATTTGATAACATGCTTTGAAACACGTATTCAAATAAGTATTGAAATTTGCAGTTTGAATGATACGTCGAGCCTCGGTGCATGCAAGACAAATGAATGATGCAAACATGCGAGCATGAGGTATGCTAATTGAAAATGACCCTAAACTAACCATCGAAAGCGGTTAAATAAAAGGGAGAAAGACGTGGGGTTGGAAGATATGCACACACGCACGCACACATATTACAACATTACGCCCTCTTGAAAGAGGGTCCGAATGAATAAGCCAACTAGCTACGCTAATTAAGCTAATTATTACAAACCAAAACTAATTAACTATTCTAGTTAACTAATTATTATAACAATTGAAACTAATTAACTAACTTACTCTAAGCTAATTAATTACAACAAATTGGAATTGAAGAACTAGTTACATGAACTAATTAAGTACAACACTTTAATTGAATAATTAGCTATGCTAACTAATTAAAGCAATTAAATAGCCTCGAGGGCGAGGGACGCATGCATGCTCGGTTGGTTTCCTCCCGAAAATCCACCGCCTTGCCTTTGGATGCCTCTGTTTGCGCTCGTTTGATCTTCGAAAATTGCACCAACTTCCAGAACACCTCTGCTCCACCTCAGGAATATGCTGAGCAAACTTTTCATCGATGGCCAGTCGGCCACAAAAGGTGGCTATAGGCCACTGCTAGTGGTCGGTCGGGCCCCATTCCTTGGAATTCTCTTTTTTGCTGCAACAGAAAGCAAACAGAGGCAAAGCAGTGTATTCTCTAGCAATATATATATTGTTACCCTCCTTATCATTACACAAGGTCAAAGGAGTGTAATTCTTGGCTCCCAAGCCATCAACCAAGCATTTTCAATGCATGATGGCTAGAGAACCAAGCTTGTACAAGGTCAATGAATGCACAAGCAAAACCAAAACGACCACCACCCTATCATGCATGATCAAGGGTGATGGTGACCAAGAAAAGTGGCACGTTTCATTACTTTGAGAATGAAACCTACCATTTTTCTCGTGTTCGGATTAACGTCCAATCCGAACACATGCAATGCAACACAAAGATGCTTATCTTGCCTCTTTTACTTCGTTCATTTTGTTTACACATTTTAGATTACCAATCCATTCTTGAATTGATTAGTCCAAAAGTGAATGTCTTCTAATTGAAAGTAGGCTTAAACCACAAGTGCCTTGAGCATGAAAGAGACCTCATGCTGTTGGTTAGTAGAAACCCTCAAGAGAGGATTAAAACCATTAAGCATAAGTGTCTCAATTTCTCACTCAAGCCAACAAAGGGTTCAAAGCCACTTTCAAAATAAATGAAAGAGTGAAGAATAGAGGGAGCTGACAGAGATTTCAGTGCTGAAATGGGATGCAAAATGACACTAAAACATGGAAGCAACTCATGCAATTCATGTTTAGAAGCCAAAAACATTAAGCTAGTGAAGGAGATTGCACCACAACCACACAATACAAGCCACAAAGGGGAAAACCAGCCCAAAATAGAGCTAAGACCAGTCAAAATAGTGGCCAAAACATGCTGAGATTAAAGCACAAAATGCTAGAAAAATATGCTCACATGTTAGCTTGCAAACAAGGCTCAAGAGCAACTCTAAAAAGCAATGAAAGAGTGCAGCAAATGAGCATGTGACAGAGCTATATACACTGAAATTACATGTAAAAGGACACCTCAACATGCAACCATCTCAAGCAAATCAAGTTTAAAGCCTTAAAACAATGAGCTAGTGAAGACCATTACACTATAGCCATCCAATACAAGCCTCGAAGGACTTAACCAGCCTAAAATAGAGCTAAAACATGCCAAAATAGTAGCTAAAACATGCTTGAATTAAGCTAAGTTAAGCTAGAAAATCAAGCTAAAATGTGAAGCTAACTAGGCATGCAAGTGAGACACAAGGAGGGGAGGCTAACCCCTCCATTTTTGGACTTCAAAACATGCTTTCCACCACTGAAATAACTCTAAATTTTATTGGTTTAAAGGCCCAAAAATTTTGATTTGAATATGCTAAATGATGGTGCAAAAAGCTTCACAATTAGGCAACAAGAAGGGTAGACTACCCCCTTACACAAAATGACTTCAAACCAATATGTTAAGGCTCAAAAATCAGAGTTTTTTGTAGTTGAAAACTAGGCCAAAAATAGTATAAAAAGATGGCCAAGCAAGTAATCAAAACAAAGCCTACAACGTAAGACTTATACCTCTTGAAGCACAGCACAAAACAACCACTCTTCTGAGCTCAAATCTCCCTCAAAAGCTCAAAAGAAACCCCAAAGAACCTCAGCTCCAAGATAAGAATGTTTGGTTAAGGGTCTTTGTGCAAAAGTGTAGAGAAATCTAACTTTAAGGCACAAAATAAGAGGAGAGAGAGAGAATTTTGCTCTAAATTGTCTAACTCTCCAAAATGGGGGAGAGACCTCCCTATATATAGAAAAACAAGCTTCAAGCTTGTATTCATCCCTCCATACGCGTGTATGGAAATGGCCTTCAGTGAACAACAGCTGGTATAACTGGCAAAGAAATATATGAAAAATGACAAAAAGGGCCGTCGGCCATCAAAGCAGCCGACCGGCCATCAGTGTAGCCGACCGGCCACCATTGATGGCCGATAAGCACAAGCCATGGCCGATGGACTGTGGGAATGGCCGATAGGCCATCCTCTCCTCCAGACTTGAAACAACAAGCTCTTGGTCCACAACCAAGCACAAAACAGACAGGTTTCAAAGGCTCAAAGGCAAGGCACTCCGCCAAGAACTTTCGGCGTCCAAAACAAACACAAACAAGGATGATCATCGAGTATTCAATCGATGACGTCCAAGTCTTGAGGACAGTCAAGAATGGGATGTCTACACCGCAACAGGAGACGAGGGCGAGTCTTCTACCACTACGATCGGTGAGTGTTGAGGCCGATCAGTGGCAGCAGGATCAGAGGATGTCTAGGAAGCAGAAGTTACACCCACAACGCTTTCACGTTTTTTGGCTGCTGCGATCTCAAAAAAGTTCTTCGCGGGCATGGTATCTGAAATTGTGGCTTTTGAACTGGATGATTCTTCTTGAGGTTCTTTTTCAGGTGTAACGTCCTCGCTATTTTCCTGCAAATGAGGTAGAATATAAAAGTTGAAGCCTCCGTCGAAGATGAGATCTATGTTGTTTGTTGCAATCACGGTCCCGTAACAAGGGGCGTATCAAAGTAGCATATGCGCAGCCCAACCTTGTCCTTGCTGCTTGGGGGACCCTTTGTATGACCGGGCTTGTTGGAGAAAAAGGAAATTTACTTGATGTTCTCACTCGCTCGGATGGTAGAAAACCTCAAGAGCTGTAAGCGAGGACACACAAACATTAGTTAAATTGAAAATATAATAAAAGACTTCATAGGCAAAAAGAAAAAAGACAAAGTATAACCTGGGCGACCAGTGACCTTGGGAACAATTTGAACCCGATCAACTCTGTGGGGGAGCTCCCAATTCCCCTCTACTATTACAAATATATCGTTTACGCCCTTACCAGAATCGGGAAGCATCTGAACAAGTTAACGCTTCGCCGATCTGGGTTTGAAATAAAACTTTGATCTTTCCTTAGTGATGGGAACGAAATTATAACAATATCTTATTTCTGAAAGACCTAAGTTAATTCCAAGGATGTCATTCAGAGCCACTACCCCCATGACTATCCTAAAAAAATTGAGGAAGAGTTGAGAATTAGGTATTCTATAAAAATGAAGTACCTCTTTGAGGAGGAGATAAAGGGGAAATCTAACCCCTCCTTCAATTATGGTTATCAAAGGAAGAGGAATTTGCTCATCAGATCCCTCTGATACACTGTCAACAAAGGCGGAGAGACGGACGACAACGTCTACAGGTATGTTGCACAGAGTTCTAAACTCTGCAATACTCTCATCGGATTTAAAGAAGCGCCTCAGACGATTCGTTTCGAAAACAAAGAACTTAACAGAGAAAGGAGCAATTGAAAACTGAAATCGCAAGAAGAAAAGGAAATGAGACTTACAACAATTACAGAGTGAAAGCTTCAGGCGAAAGACATAGAATTGCATGAAAGGTCTTGGGGATGTGATACGCTAGAAGATGAAAGCAGATAGGTCCTCAATTAATATGTCATAATTGAAACGTCACATTGAAAGGTGAAATGACAATCATCATCATTTAATATACACTCCAAAGACATGTGTCACAAATGAAGATATTCAGTCCAGATCCCAATTAAGTTCGATTATGGCACCTTCGGCAATCCGCCACAGGGAATCACCAAAGGGGGGCAGTTGTGGAGGGGTAAAAATAAAAGCATTTAACCTTAACCTCAAAAGCTAAAGGACATAAATGACTGGCCCAAAACATTTAGTCCAGCCAAAAGTAGCCCAGAGTAAAGAAAGAGCCCAATAATGTCCATCGGATGAAGAGACAGCATCATGTGACCAAAGTCAAAATAAAATTGCCTCTCAGAGGGAGATCCACAGAATGAATGAGTGCCCTTGGATCTGTGTACAATCAACGATGGAGATCAAGATTGTCACAAATAAGGATTCGGGATCAGAGCATCCAATTGAGACGACCGTTCAATGAGCAAGATCCGACAGTCTAAGTATTAGCAATTGGGCATAAAATATCCGAACTAATCTAAGCCACCCAGAGTGAAATAATCTAACGATGACAAATTAAGGCAACTTGACCACTTGCTCGACCAAGGTCTGATGGCATAGGAGACCGTTGGATCAAAATATGGTATTAGCACTTAAAAGGGAGAACCAAAAATACCAAATGGGGAGGAAAATATTTTGATCATTCTTTTTAACATGATATGTCCAATCACTGTTCTGATTTGACCGTCGGAGGGTCCTCCCGACCTAATCTGGTCGAGAGTGATCGCTGACGACTTGGTGTCTTTTTACAGAGCATAAGAAGGAACAGCTCATCTCGCTTTCCCTATAGAGAATAATCAACCTTCCACACATATATGTAAACATAAAATTATATTACATTAACTTTTTTATGTATATTAGTTTACCTCCAAAATAGTAAACAAAAATATTACAAATTATTTTTGAACACAACCATAACATGCAAACGGTGAGAATAACATCTGAAGGAAAAAAAAATAAAAATAAAAAAATAAAAAATAAAAGTAGATAGTTAAACTGTGTCATATTAGGCACAACATGTAACACAACAAGGGGTCACAATAGAGACCCCGTGTGGAAATGGGTATTTTAGGGTTCATTTGGGATGTGAATTGGTTTTTTAATTTTTTTTGACTATTTTAGTTTGGAGTTAAAAAGTCTCGTTTGAGATGAACTTTTTGACTTTTTTGACTTTTGTGAGAGAAAAATTGAAATGATTATGGTTTAGATGTGACATTTTTTAACCTGGAACTAAAAAACATACTTTATCTTTTTGTGACTATTTTAACCCCAACTCACCCAACCCACCCAACCCAACTTCCCAAACTAGTGCTTAATAGTTTATCTCCTCCTGTATTCTCTCACTCCATTCTGATCAACTGATTGAGCTTGAGTTATTTTTTATGGCATGTGCATTAGGGACAGATCTACGATTCAAGATTTGGGAGGCAAAAATCAGGACTTTAAATTTGGCCCACCCCGGCCTGGCTCGAGCTAGCCCATGTCGGGCCTCACGGGTTCTTGTCAAAATTCGAGCCGGCCTACGGTCCAAGGGGTATTCGGGCCTTAGGCGGGCCGGTGGGCTTAGGCTCGGGCTTGGGCGGGCTTGAATATTTTTTTTTGGTTTTTATATTTTTTCTACCAAAATTTTATTATTTTCCACTAAAAAAAAAACACTAGGCCTTGGGCGGGCTAGGCCTTAAATGGGTCTTAAGCAGGCCCACGGGCCGAGCTGAGCTTCAAAATAATGGCCCAAGCACAGGGTCTCGGGTTGGGCTCGGGCCCAAACGGGCCTGGCCCACCCAGGGCCACGGGCCGCTGACCATTTTTACACTCCTAGCAAAAATAGATATAGCTTTTTAATGAAAGAATTCATTATAAAATTTTAAATTTTAATTTATACCAGTATAAAAAAATTAATAATATTATATTAATCGAACATTCTTTGTCGATATAATTAGGTACAAAAATATAATTAGACATATTTCTTTTGTCCACATTAACTTAATAAAAATATTAACTATTACTATGTCCCCGTCTACTAAAGTTAACTATTTGACAATATTGTAATTACCACATTTTATAATATATATATATACAGAAAAAAAACATTTATGATAGACTCGATATCAAAACCTTAAGTAATATTGTTCTCAACAAATATGATCATTTAACTTGTCAGAAAATTATTTTCTATCTTATTACTTAGTTTAGTTTTGAAAAGTTTTATAATTGTTATGTTTTTATGAGTATAATAATAATCCGTTTTAATAAGCAATATTAAATTTTATGAACTTATTTTTAAGAAGTAGACAATATTTTTATTTTTAGACAATATTCCTATTTCTAAAGAATTAACAACCATGAATGAATGCAAAATAAGTTGGATAAGCAAATTAAAGTGTGATTTATTAAAGAAAAAAACATAAATGATATATGAATAAAAACAGGAATAGTAATAAATAAAAGAATATAAGAAACTCTAAATAATATAAAAATAAAACAAATAATATAGATAACAAATAAAATAGATACATACTTCATAAAACTTGATTTAGAAATTGTTCTAAAATTTTGTAATGTGAATAATTTTGAGTGTGCGAACTATTAAAATTTTGAAAGTACGATATATTACAATTTAAAATTATCTTATTAATTTCTAATATAATATACATAATTTTTAAAACTTTTTGGAGTGCAACCAAACCCACCGCACCCCTAGATCCATCATATAATAATGTACAACACAAATTCTATTCAATTTTGTTCTTATAAATCAATAATTGTAGTAGCTCAATTTGATTGTATAATCCCTCAATAATAATTTGATTTCAGCAAAAAAAAAAGAAAAAAGAAAGAGATCAAATTTAACAAATAATCAACAATTACAAGTCAATTTCACTAAATTTTAGAAAATAATCTATAGTTATGAGATAAATTGGTAATAATAACAATAATAATGTGAGCTCAACTATTACTTACTCTCCTACGCTCCATTTGTTTAGACAGAAAATATTTTTTGAAAAATATTTTCTGTATTTTCTATTGTTTAGTATAATAGAAATTGAAAGTTAACGGAAAATATTTTTTCATGGTCAACAGAAAACAATCTTATATGGCAAAAAATATTTTCCACTTTTAAAAGGAGGTAAACGTTTTCTGGACTAAAATCTTACCAATATTACCACACTACCATCGTCACTCTCACCTCTACCACTGTGCCACCATCACTATGCCACCATCATCGTTGCTATCACTATCGTCGCTGTCCAACCATAATGCCGCCACCACTTGCTCTTCCACCTTCGTTTCACCACCACCATCACCAAACATATAAAAAAAAAAAAAAAAAAAATCTTTAGAAAACATTTTCTAGAAATAAAAAATTCGTAGCAAATATTTTCTATTTGAAAATGTTTTCTGCCCAAACAAACAGATTTCATTAAATATTTTCAAATTTTGAAAATGGGGAAAAAAAATTCTAAAGTGCATAAACAATAAAATGGTCGTCAAGGATTGTGACTCGTAAGGACAAAATAATAAGCTTGTTTGATTTCAAGATTCACTTTTCATAAAATTGAAAAGAAAAGAAAAAAAAAATGTTTGTTGTTTTTTTTTTGTTTTCACTCAATTTTTTTTAATATTTTAACTATTTTTTTAAAAAAAAATTTAGATACACCTAGTACAAATATACTTAAAAAGTATAATATTTTGAAATTTGTTTTAAAAAATTTACTAAATACCAAAAATATAAAAAAAAATACAAAATTCAATATATTTTCGTATTATTGTGTAATTATTGATTTTTTTAAATATATATATATATTTTTCAGAAAACTGATACTGTTAGTTTTTCTATCTAAACTAGCGAAAGGTATATTACACATACCATTTGTTAGAATTAGTTTTGTTTTCAAAAAAATTAAAATGAAATTAATACAATAAAAATACAATTTTACCTCTATTTTCTCCAAACATAAAATTAAATTAATATGTTAAGTAAACTAAAATATAATTAAGAATTGAACTAAAATATAAAATATAATAAAATAAAATAAAATATAATTAAAATTGATCTAAAATGTAATTAAATTAAAATTAGATTAACATGTTAGAAATTATAATAAATAATTAAGAATTTATAATTAATTGTGATTTAATTGAATTAATAGTAGATATTATAAATTATGTGTATGAGAGATGATAGAGAAAGAAAATAATAAAAAAAATATAAGGTTTGAGGGTATTATAGTCATTTCACATCTATAGTTAACAGTTGCATTTTAATCTAAAATCACATGAAGGCATATGGTTATTTTTAAAAGATAATGGGTAAAAAAACTATCAAACCATACCACAGGAGGTCAGATGAATTTTGCCGCCCTTTTTTAAACACATCTTAAAATTGTGTTCTATTTCAATTTTAGGAGTAATTTTTGTATGGAGATATGATATATGCCATGTGGTATTTGTGATTGGTGAAAGGTAATACCACGTGATACCTTATTAACATACAAAAATTTCTTTGCTATTGTACCTCCAAAATTTTAAACTTTAGTACATCACACCTTCAAAATTTCAATAATTCGCACCCTCAAAATTATTCACATTACAAAATTTAAAAAATAGTTTTTAAATCAAGTTTTATAAAAATATTGATATATTTTATTTGTTATCTATATTTTTTTTTTATTTCTATATTATTTAGAGTTACTTATATTATTTTATTTGTTTTTATTTATTACTATTCTTATTTTATGTTCATATGTCATTTATGTTTTCTTTTTTTTCTTTTTCTTTTTTTTTATTACAAATTACACTTTAATTCACTTATGCATCTTATTTTGCATTCATTCTCATTTGTTAATTCTTTGAAAATAGGAATATTGTCTGAAAATAAAAATATTGTTTAGGCCTCTTCTGGCAAAGAGGTTAAAAAGTTGCTTTTTAGCTTTTAACCTGTTTTGAATCATATTAGCTCTATACTTTTTTACATTTTTTCAAAAAAAAAGAAGAAGAAGAAGTAGTAGATAGCTTTTAACCTACTTTTCCAAAACAACCGTTCAACATGTCATTCGTATAAAGAAGTTCATAAAATTTAATACCACTTATTAAAACGGATTATCATTATACTCATGAAAACATACGTTAGCGTTTGGTTTACTTTTCAAATTTCAATTATGTTTTCAAATTATGATTTGGATGCAACATGTTAACCAAACATATTTTTAAAATATAACTAAAATTACTTTCAAAACTCCTCACTTCTCTTTTTTTTTTCTTCATTTATTATTATTAATCAATCAATCAATCACTTTTTCTCTCTCTCATCTCTCCTCTCACATTCTATACATAAATCAATAAAAAAAAAATTACAAATCATTCCAAAACTATTTTCAGAACTTATAACCAAACAAATTTTCTCTTTTTAAATCATGATTCAAAAACTCAAAATTCAAAACACAATTTCACACTCAAATTATAATTCTAAAATTAAACCAAACGGACACTTTCAATTATAAAACTTTTCAAAACTAAACTAAGTAATAAGATAGAAGATAATTTTGTAACAAGCTAAATGATCATATTTATTGAAAAAGATATTACTTTAAGTTTAGATATTGACCCTATCATAAATGTTTTTGTATATATTATAAAAAGTGACGATTACAACATTTTTTTAATAATTAACTTTAATTGATGGAAACATAATAATAGTTAATATTTTTGTTAAGTAAATGTAGACAAAGAAATATGTCAAATTTTATTTTTTTTTCTTAATTATGTTTACAAAAAATGTCCGATTAATAATAATATTATTTTATTTTATTATGCGAATATAAATCAAAATTTAAAATTTTATAATATTTTTCCGTTAAAAATTTCCGTATACTTTTAACGTTTCAAAACTCAAATCCTAAATTCGTACATGCAATCAATGTCACGTCTGCATTTGACATTTTATAATCACTAAAATTTGTAGATAGAATTCGTGCACACAAATATATTACCAATCATGAAGTTGTTGTAATGTTACGGTTTAGGTCTAAAATTAGAGAAATTTTTGTATGTTATCACGAGGCATTACTTTCTATCAATGATAAATATATATATTTTTTATTTTTTCTAAGCACCTAATATAAATGTAATAAATTTTATTGTCAAAACTAATCACAATAATAAAAGATACATATAACATATATCTATTTACATACAAAAAATTATTTATGACCGCACCTCCTCACCCCCTAGATCCCTCATTGATTGATTGCAAAACATCCTCCACCGAGTTGAATAGTTTAAGTTTATTCGTACGCATGCGTAGGTAATCAGCTCTGCTAGAGAGCACTAAAATACCATCTCTAAAAAGAGCTCTAAATAGGTGGCATGTAATGTATGAAACTGAAGCCCATTTGCATATTGAGTGCGTGTGTTTCACGCACTGTAAAAAAATAAATAAATCCCGCTCAAATGTTGATATGAGCTCATGTATATAAAAGAAAAAAAAGAAAGAAATTCCCGCACATTTGATCTGAGCTTCTCTTCCACCGTTCCCTCGCCTCCACCGTCCCTTTCCTCCACCGTCCGGCGTTTGTTGTCTCCTTCGGCATTTGCAGATCTATCCTTCGCCGTTCGTCTTCTCCACCGTCCGACGTCTTCTCCCTCCTCCACCGTCCAGCGTCTTCATCGGACTTGGACTTCCATCTGGTTAGTTTCTGTCTCTGTCACATGGCAAGATAGATATGAGAGAAAAAAAAAAAAAAAAAAAAAAAAAGAAGTTCATAAATTCCCTTTGAGTTCATTTGAGTTCAGAAATCCCCTGTGGAAGTTTAGAAGTTTATGAAACATTTGACTTCA
The DNA here is from genome assembly GCA_036172215.1 of Camellia granthamiana. Taxonomy (NCBI): domain Eukaryota; kingdom Viridiplantae; phylum Streptophyta; class Magnoliopsida; order Ericales; family Theaceae; genus Camellia; species Camellia granthamiana. Next base: position 18,870 of record JAXFYN010000080.1, read on the forward strand.
TGAAACCAATTAGAAGTTTATATTTTAGGTCCAAACATTTGAGTCCAAACATTAGAAGTTTATACTTCTGGTGAGACATTTGAGTTCAGAAATCCCCTTTAGACGTTTATACTAGAAGCTTATACTTCAGGTCCAAACATTGGTCACACATTCAGTTCAACACACATTTGGGTTATGTATGCTTATACTTCAGTTTTGGTTTCTTGTGGAATTTGCTGTATATATTAGTTTTTTTTTTTTTTTTTTTTTTAATCAGTGTTGTATATATTAGTTCAACACACATTCAGTTCAGGTATAATTTTTCGGTCCATTATTCAGCTCATGATAAAGAAGTTTAATCACCCAAAAAAAAAAAAAAAATAGGAGCAATCCAAACAAGCTTAATCACCATGATAAAGAAGTAATATTTCGGTCCATTATTCAGCTCATCTCAATCAAAGTTTAATCTGTTATTAAAACACAATAATCTATTATTAATTCTTGAATAATCTGTTATTATAATAATCTATTATTAAATCATTTGATTTCAGTTTAATTTTTGAATGAGCAGAAATGGAGATTGATTCAAATAGCAGTGAGAATCCTTTATTAAATGAGAGTGAAGAAGTTGAGGAACCTAAGAGGGGTATGTGTTTTAGCTCAAAGCAAGAAGCGTACACATTTTATGCCAAATATGCTAAACATGTTGGATTTTCTATAGTATGTAAAACACAAGTTATTGGCGATGATGAGGAATTAAGATACTTTGGGCTTGAATGTTCTCGATCAGGGAAGAGAATAAAAAAGTCTGAAGTAAACCCTCTAAAGCCATCTCTGTCCACAAAAATTAGTTGCAAAGCAAGGGTACGAGCGAGACTACAAAATGATGGGAAATTATGTTAACTACAGTTAACCTTGAACATAATCATGACTTGATCCCCACCGACTCACGCCATTTTGCAATGAATAAGAAAGTTCTTACTCCTATGAAGAGAATATTAGAAATTAACGATCAAGCAGGAATTGGGGTGTCTGGGAATTATAACTTAATGGTTGTTGAAGCTGGGGGTTATGAGTCATTAACAATTGATAAGCGAGATGCAAGGAATTACATTGAGAGAATTAGAAAATTAAGGCTTGGAGAAGGAGATTCCGATGCACTTCAAAAGTATTTTTTACGGATGCACGCACAAAATTCGAGTTTCTATTATATGATTGATGTTGATACTAACTTTCACATAAGAAACTTGTTTTGGGCGGATGCAATGAGTCAGGCGGCTTATAAAGAATTTGGAGATGTTATTTCATTTGACACAACTTACCTCACTAACAAATATGATATGCCATTTGCTCCGTTTGTAGGAGTTAACCACCATAGACAGTCGATTTTGCTTGGTTGTGGGCTGCTATCTAGTGAAGACACTGATACATTTGTTTGGCTATTCAAATCATGGTTAAATTGCATGTCAGATCATCCCCCAAAAGCTATAATAACTGATCGGTACAAAGCTATGCAAAATGCTATAGAAATTGTCTTCCCCAATACTCAACATCGATGGTGTTTATTGCATATCATGAAGAAAATTCTAGAGAACTTAAAAGGGTATTCCCAATATGAATCCATGAAGATGGATTTACAAAATGCAGTGTATGACACTTTCACAAAAGATGAATTTGAGATGAAATGAAAAGAGATTATTGCAAAATTCAATCTTTATGAGAATCAGTGGTTGGGGGTGTTATATGATGAGCAACATCAATGGGTTCCTGTCTATGCCAAAGATATTTTTTGGGCTGGCATGTCAACGACACAATGAAGTGAGAGTATGAATGCCTTTTTTGACGGATATGTCAACCCAAAGACTACATTAAAACAATTTGTTGAACAATATGACAATGCCTTAAGAAGTAAGGTAGAAAAAGAGAAGAAAGCTGACTTCAAGTCTCGGCACAAAGTCTTTGATTGCCTAACTGTGTATGGTTTTAAGAAGTAATTTCAGGATGCCTACAGCAATGCAAAATTCAAAGAAGTTCAAGCAGAGATGAAGAGACTAGTTTATTGTCAGCCGTGTCTTGTGAAAAAAGAGGGTTCAAATAGTACATATTTTGTGAAGGAAGCCGTAGTAGTTTTTGGGAAGATGAAGCATGTGGACTTTGTTGTCTATTATAATTCGATAGAATGTGATGTACAATGTATGTGTCGGTTGTTTGAATTTAAGGGCATCATGTGTGCTCACTCGCTCGTTATGCTCATTGCAGGATGCATAAATGAGGTTCCAAATAAATACATTCTACCACGATAGAGAAAAATTTGGATAGAGGGTATACATGCATAAAAACCACATACACTGGCTTTGGGGGTGATTTCAATGCAAATGTCTATGATAAAATGAACATAAAATTGATTGGCATTATACAATTTGCTGGGAACTCTGAAGGGAAAATAAAAATTATCGACCATGGGTTGGATGAAATCAAGGCAAGAGTGATGAAAAATGATGAAGGTGGTGGGAGTAATGTAGCACCTTCAACTAGTAATGTACCACCTATTACTAGTAATGTACCATCTTCCCCAATTGGCAGCATTAATTGAAAGGTAATCAGTCATACCAAGTTGCTTAGTCTTTTGGTTGCTCGCCGAAAAAGTCGTCCAGTTACTAAAAGAAAGGTCGCCAAAGTAGATCAAATAGTCAATCAGTTGAAGGCAAGCAAAAGAAAACATAACAAATCAAAGGTAAATTGATTGGTATTCATACATATCCATTCGTTTTGTATCATTACTCTCTATTCAACTCATGTTTTATTGTAATCATGTCATACATTTGAGGCATTCATTAACCTTGATCAATATAGGGTACTAAGGTGCTTGGAGGTGAAGGTGAAGGTGAAGGTGAAGGTCAATGTCAATCTCAACCTGAACGTAGTGCACGTAGAGAGATTTATCCTTATATGGTTGGCATGGAAAATAGTATGTGTGTGCCGGTACGTGTACATCATAGGAATTTACATCGAGCAATTTATGTTATTTTTCAATAATTTTTAGTAAATTGTTTTTAACATTTCATTTTAATTGAATAGGGACACATGGTCAATGCTATTTGAGGCACATCTCTTACTCCGGCAAGTGTGGACATTATGAGAAGACAAAGTTTCATGAATGTCAACTCAGATTTATGGAGTCGGCACATCTCTTACCCCGTCGGACTGTATTGGAGACACACCGGGATTTATGAGAACTCAATAATCCATGACTGCTACGCATCAAATTTATGAACATGTACTATCTTCATTTGTTGACTTGAATGTACAAATGGACCACAGTGACTGTGGTAGTTTTCGTTAGTTGGAAACTTGTAATTGCAATGCATTTTATGTGACTGAACTTGGAGTTTATTTTGTTTAGGATAATTTATTTAATGTATTTTTTGATTATTTACTTTTTAGTTGTTTTCATAATTTGGTTTATTTAACTCAATGTACCATCTCTCTTAGTGGTGTTTACTAGGACATGGAAACACATTGTTTAAGAATTTTGTTCCTTGCATTGCTCAGTTTCTTTATTCATGGTACCATGGTTGAGAACAAATTGATGTTGTTCCTTGCTTTGTAGTTTTGGATATCATCTACAAGATTTGTGTTCCATATTTAATGTTGCTTTGTAGTTATATTTGCTATCTTGCTCTATACATAAATGGATTTAATATGATAAAAATCTGTTACAAATCTGTTATAGATTTAATGTGTTCCAAAATCTGTGTTCCAAAAAATCTGTTCCAAATCTGTGTGAAAAATCTGTTACAAATCTGTGTGAAAAATATGTTACAAATCTGTTCCAACAAATATCTCTTCAAAACTGTATTCAAAAAATCTGTCTTCAAAAACCTGTGTGAAAAAATCTGTCTTCAAAACTATGTTCAAAAATTTGTTCCAACAAATCTGTCTTCAAAACTGTGTTTAAAAAATCTGTCTTCAAAAATCTGTTCCAACAAATCTGTCTTCAAAACTGTGTTAAAAAAATCTGTCTTCAAAAACCTATGTGAAAAAATCTATCTTCAAAACTGTGTGAAAAAACCAGTGCTCAAAAAATCTGTCTTCAAAACTGTGTTCAAAAACTTGTGTGAAAAAATTTGTCTTAAAATCTGTCTTCAAAAACCTATGTGAAAAAATAGATAAACAGAATCTGTGTTGAAAATCTGTCCAAATCTGTCAAGAATGTGTGAAGAAATTGTGTTCAAAATCTATCAACAATCTATGTTAAAATCTGTCCAAATCTGTCAAGAACTTATGTTCAAACAGACAAATAGATAAATAGAATCTGTGTTCAAAATATGTCCAAATCTGTCAAGAATCTGTTAAGCAATTGTGTTCAAAATCTGTCAACAATCTGTGTTCAAAATTTGTCCAAATCTATGTTCAAACAGACAAATAGATAAACAGAATCCATGTTCAAAATCTGTCCAAATCTGTCAAGAATGTGTGAAGAAATTGTGTTCAAAAGCTGTCAACAATCTATGTTCAAAATCTGTCAAGAATATGTTCAAACAGACAAACAGATAAACAGAATCTGTGTTCAAAATCTGTCCAAATATGTGAAGAAATTGTGGTCATAATCTATGTTCAAACAGACAAACAGATAACTTTCAAAGTTCCAATCAGATAACTTTGTAAATCATGCCAATTAACTTTGAAAACAAAACAAACAATCCACATGATTACATATTCATACTTCTCAATCCATAACTGTAATATATCATAAATCTTCATACATATCATCTTCATAATTAATACAACACCAATTACATCTTCTAATCTGCATAAAAATTACTACATCTTCATAATTAATATAACACCAATTACAAGCAAGATGAAGATCCTATTAATACAACACCAATTTCGATTTATGTCTCTTTGCAATTTTTTGCATCTGCGCGCTCTGAAATTGAAGTTGTTCGCTTTGAAATCGAAGTTGTTCGCCCATACTTCGAAATTGTTCGGTGACAGTTGGTATATTGTCCATTCACACTTGCCCTTCATCTCTACATTGTGAATTTGTAGGCAAGCACCATCCAATAAACTCACCACAATCATAACAACAATAAAATAAATTGTTCTTGTTTCGCTCTGTCTCCGAAATTCGAATGGTTGCTTTTTTCCAACATTTAGGACAATTTCTGTTGCAATATGTCAATTGATCTGAGCTACTGCTGTTAACACTTGAAGTTGACATCTGTGAAAATATGAAGCCAAATTTTAATAATTTACACAACCTACTCTCCTTTAGAACAAGCATACCCAGTCTGAAAAGCAGGGCCATATAATTCTATCAAAAAAAAAAAAAAAAAAAAACAATGTCCAACTCTAGTTTAGGAAAAGGCACCTAAAGTATGGGGGCACTCAATTGTCTAAGGTTTCACCATGGTGAAGTTCTTTCTGTATCTAATATATATACAGACACATAGACTTTTGTTTACAAATATTTCACAAATATCTAGCAATTACTGAACTCTAATAAATAAATTAGTAAAACTGGCAGCTTGGAATTGGAACAATACTAAGAAAAGGAAATATATTTATAAATATCATTTTCAAGAATGACCCAATTGTAGTTCTTGATTTACGGACAGGAAATGGATTCGAAGCCATCTCACAAGCATTTGGATAGGTCTGATTTCAAACAGCAAACCCAAATTATCAATTTGTTTACAATTCATTGTTGAATTTTTTAGAACATTTAGATGTTCTTGTTTTGGATACTGGGTAATGGGTATGTTTTAGATTTTTGTTCTTTTGATTTCGTAATTTGGGTTTTGAATTTTCTAAGAAAATTGAACCTTCACGTAGTTAGTTGTATAGTTCTACTTTTAGATATTGGGTAATGGGTTTTTTTTAGATGTTTGATATTTTGATTTGGTTGTCATTTCTGAATACTAGGTATGAGTAATTGACAATTTTCTCACTGGGGTTTTGAATTTGCTAAGAAAATTGAACCTTCACATAGTTACTTTATTGTATAGTTCTATTTCGCATTTTTAAAGCTTTACATGTTGTTTTGGATATTGTGCAATGGGTGTGTTTTAGATGTTTGTTATTTTGGTTTCATTGTTGTTTCTGAATGCTGGGTATGAGTTATTGACAAGTTTCTGATCAAGGTATTTTATTTGCATATGGATGCTTGTATAGATCTATTTTGGGATTCTAGCAAATGACATAATGTCCATCTTGTTTTGGTGATTATGGAGGATTCTCTATGAAACATTAATGACTTGTGTGTTCAAACACCATATGAAATGGACTCTAAAGTTCAATTCTCATGGGAGGCCAAAGATTTCCTTAGGATTATGGAGCCTTATGCTATTTTTATTTTATTTTTATTTTTTTCCTCTTTTCCTTTCCCTTCACAAATCCCTCTTCAAATTCAATATCCAAACATAACCTTATTTCCTATGAATTTGTGAAAATTACCTTTATATTACATATTGAGCTATTAATGGTTGCCTTTTTTTTTTTTTTTTTTTTTCTTCTGTCCACTATGCTCCTAGTCTGTTGCTGGCAGGGCTTAGGAGTTTAAAAAAAAAAAACATTTTGTTTCCATCTTTAATGAAGTAGCTTATATAACCTAACTACAGTTTGATCCGAAACTGATTTTCATTTGTACTGTTAATAATGCTCAGACTGGACCTCAACCTTAACAACAACAACAACAACAACAACATATTATTATTATTTTTTTTTCTTCAAAAGAAAATTAAATAGAAGCCCTAAATCAATCTCTAAGTCATATATACACACAAACCCTAAATCAATTTCTAAATTACATATAAGTTATACTATTATATATACAAACCCTAATCAATTTCTATATTAAAATGCCTAAATCAGACCTCTAAGTTATACTGTTATATATACAAGCCCTAACCCTAAATCAATTTGTAAGCTATATTCCTGTAGATTGGAGTCACTGATCAGACAGAGAGTCGAGAGAAGACAGACTAACAGAGAGTCCACAGAAGACAAAAACTCCTCGCTGTGAGAGTCGATCGTCGGCGGGGATGGAGTGGCTATGCTCCGTCGAGGAGTGAGAAGTCGAAGACAGTGAGAAACAAGAGAATCGAGGGAGACAGAGATGCGGTCGATCGTCAGGAGGATCGAGGGAGAGAGTCGATCGTCCGGCGAGTTGGAGCAGAGCTGCACTCCATAAGAAGTCAAAGACAGTGAGAAACGAGAGAATCGAGGGAGACATAGATGTGGTCGGTCGTCAGGAGGATCAAGGGAGAGAGTCGATCGTCCGGCGAGTTGGAGTAGAGCTGCACTCCATCAGGGAAGACAGCAAATACAGAGAGAGAGAGAGAGAGAGAGAGAGAGAGATAAGAGTAGGTTTTGAATATAGAGAGAGAAATTTCGAAAATAAGTTTGAAATTTCAAAATCAAGAATGAGAAAGAGAGAAAAGCGAGTTAGCGAATGTGGTTGCCAGCTCAGAGCCACGTCATTAGTGTCGCTCTAGAGCTCTTGCTCTAGAGGTCCGAAGCATTTTGGGTATACTTTTAGATTAATGCTTGGGAGCACTAAAAGAGAGCACTAGGGGGATTTCTTTTTTTTTTAACATTTTACAGCTCATTAGAGCTATTAGTGCTTGTTTTTTTAGTGGTCTCAATCAGCTCTGATACTTTTATGAAGACAATTTAATTGGATCAAAACGGAGCAACTTGATGGTGGTACGTTTATGTGGAGTCCGCATTTATTAAAGTTGAAAATTTTTAATTACAGTTGTAATTGATTTATTATCAAATTAATTTAAATTTATTTTTATAATTTAAATTATTTATATTATACGTCTTCTTAGGTTTTTATAATTGACAATTCTATTTGAAAAAATTTCTTTTAATTATAATTTTATTCGCTCTTATGTTTCAGTGAGGATGTGAATGTTTAAATGCTAATCTAACTCGAATTGTGCTTTTATTTGCCACTTCACTGATTATGTACAGAGATCAAACTGCTCGGTCAACTCGCGTGGGTTCAGGGGGCAGCGCCCCATGGTGGGTCTGGGGCAATGCTCAAGCAGAGTTGAGGGACAGCACCCCAAAGCAAAAAGCAAAAATGCAGTCGAAATTGTTTGACCGCTCGAGCGGTCATTCGTGCACTTGAGCGGAGAAAATGATCATCCAGTATTTTGCAGAGCATCTGAACTTCTGGGAAATACTTTTTACCGTTTCGAGCAATGAATGTTGCTCTCGAGCGATCGACCTATATGTTTTGCATCTCCTTTACTCACACCACTCGCTCAGTGAAGTGTGCGCTTGAACGATCTTCGTGATCCAATTTATTATAATGTGCATTGTTTGCTCGTTTTAGGATTTGAACCATCCAGATTTCTAGAGAGAAATAAAAAAACAAAGTGTTTTATATTGGAGGGTGTTTTATCATTTTGCTTCAAGGATGAAAGTTATGCTATGCAAAGGTTCGATTTCTTCGGCAAGAGGAGCGTCAAATCCCAACCTTACACCTCATTTTGGACCAAAACTATTTTGACCAAAATGATTTTTAGACCTTAAAACCCTCTCTTTCAAAATATTTTTGAAAAAGTTTCTACGATGTTCCGAGGCTCACATTTCGTTAAATGTTGCGTTTTTCAGTAAATCGAGAAAGGACAAAGTGGAAATAAATGAAAGAGAGGTGAACTCTTTGAAAAACTCTTTAAAACATCTTTTTTAGAGGTTTGGAGTTGAAGAAAATTGGAGGAGAGGGAAGAAAACTAGCTGAGGAGAAGTTAGGCATTAATCCGATTGGGACCAAAACTGAGCAGTTATTTCTGGGCTGCCACCTTTGAAAAGAAGACTTTCGGGGCTTCAATTTAGACTCAAGAATGACCTGCAAAGAAGTTCGGATAAAGAAGATATGCCCATTTGAAGTTGGACCTGGAGAGCAGTTATTTCTGGCCGGCCACTAGTGGAGTTTGCTAGCCCTGGATGGGCTTTGTCAGCCATGTGTCGGACATGAATGGACTTGGTCGGCCATGTGTCGTCCAAGAGTGATTCTTGTTGGCCACCAGTGATGGCCGGTCAGTCACTGGTGCAAAAAAGTCAGTTTTTGCGCAAATATTTTCCTCCAGCTATTTGCACAAAACTCCAGCTGTCCATTTTGAGATCTTTTCGACCAAGGCTCATATATTTCTATATATGACCTATCTCTCATATTGCAAGGTTGGAAAATTTTTGGGAGCCTCTCTCTCTACACTCCTCTCTCTCTCTACAATTCTCTCTCTCTCTCTAGATTTCTCTCTCTCTTAAACTTTTGTGCATACAAGTAGAGATATACTTCTAGTTTGCCTATCAACCCTTAACCAAATTGCTTATCTTTGGGCTGAGATTACTTGAGACCCTCTTTGAGCTCTAAAAGGTGGTTTTAGCTTGGATTTGTGCCTAGAATTGCTCTTTGCTTCAAGAGGTATAACACTTGTCCTTTAAGCTTATTTTGCACACTTGTTTTGCCATCTATTTCAACTGTTTTGAGGCTGGTTTTGAATTGTAAAAACATCTATTTTTGTGGCCTAAAAGTGGTGGTTTGAGCCCTTTTTGAGTTAAGGGGTGGTCCACCCTTCTTGCTTCTTAGCTTGCTAAGCTTTTTGTGCTATTATCCATCACTTTTAAATCAAACTTTTTGGGCCTTTCAACCACTAAATCTCAGAGATTTTTCAGTGGCAAAAACCTTGTTTTGAAGTCCAAAATTGGAGGGGTTAGCTTCCCCTCCTTGTGTCTTGTTTACATGCCTAGTGTCATAACCCAAACCCGTCCCTATGGGTTTAGCATCGTAACCGGCCAGTAATCCGTGATTACCAAAGGCCTGCTTAACAGTAATGACAGTAATACAGAGTAAGGGCTGGCGGAAGCCAAAGCAGTAAATAAAAGATGTCCAATGAGCTGTGAAAACCTGAATGTAAAAAGACTTTTCATAAACATGCCACACAGATAACCAAAGCGTATGTACATGCAACATATACACAAACATCCCCGCAAGGGACCAAATCCCTTTAACATAACTGTACAGTCAGGTCTAAACATCTATTACAAAACAGAGACAATAAGGGTGAATCTGGGACATCCCAAAACAGCCTTAGCTTGGACAGACTTGGAACCTCGCAGTGAGGCACGATGGTTGGCTTGACAAAACTGGAGCTTAACCTGACGCTCCTAGCATCGGTCCGGTGCCTGCACACCCGCATATAAATATGAACAGTGAGCTAAAGCCCAGTGAATAACGGATGCGTAAAGAGGTTAAGAATGAATGTCCTTTCAGTCATAAATCAGTTATATCAGTTATATGTTGTACATCTAATAACAAACAGTATAGTAGGTCTTAACAGACCAAACAGTCAGCTGATGGCCATCATAACAGTATACAGTATTGGTTCCAAGTATTGGAACCGACAGAGATCTCTGTGACAGTAGCAGTAACAATACAGTAATGGTAAGTTGCTATGGATGCCACGAGTACAGTTCATAAATAGGACATCATTCATTCAGTAAACAGTATCACTTCAGAAAATAGTACAGTTAATTGTTCAGAAAATAATCATCATTGAACATATCTTTACAACATTGTTACTCACAGAGCACTGGGCTATAGGTAAGCTATGAGCGTCCTCGGATGCCAACCCTACACAGTTGCAGAACGAACACACACTAAGTTACACACTGGGGGTTAACATCTTAGCCCTTATCTTGACTTGGTGTGGTTCTATAACATTATCCTCATTAAGATGCCTTAAACTACGCCTAGGAATGCCTAAGATGGAATGAGGATGCAAAGATGCACTTTAAAACACTTTTCAAAATTTTCAGAAAACAAGGGTCTCGCTCGAGCGTGGCTTTCTTCGCTCGAGCGAGCTTGTCAAAACAGTGGGGTCGCGCGAGCGGTCTGTAAAAATGCAAAAAGTGCGGGATGTTGAAAATCCCCGCTCGATGCTTGTTCGATACTCGCTCGAGCGTGAGACATACCCTTCGCTCAAGCGTAGGTCTCGTCGCTCGAGCGTGCATCTACATGCACCAAAAATCTGAGAGCTTGCAATCTACGCTCGAGCGAGCATTCCGTCGCTCGAGCGGACCTCTGAACAAAAGACGGTCGCTCAAGCGTGGAATCCTTCGCTCGAGCGTGGAAGCCAAAATCTGGAATTTCCAGATTTGCCTCCCAAGCTCAAACCAAGCATTCAACACCTCAAAACTCAACTTTTTGGGCCAATTTTCTGGAAAACACTTGAAAACCAACAATATAACATGTTTTGAAGATCAATTTGTAAAATCAATGCCCAAAGGTGAGTCAATTGAACACCATTTCAAAGAAGTTTTCATGAATTATGTAAAAACATAACATGCATGAACTGTAGTGCTCTAAAACTTGATCAAATGCAAGGCTAAGCTCAAGAACAAAGTGAATTCATGGACCTCAACTGAAACATGCACATGCATGGAAGAAATTCATGCAAAACAACCTCAAAATGCAAGAATATAAACATGCATGCATGAATTAGCTCACAATTCAACTCTTCAAATTAATTCTTGACTCAAATCACTAATTTCACCATGGACCATGCAAGAACAACTTAATTTCACAAGTAAGAAGATGAATTCTCTACCTTATGTCTTGAGTTCCAGATGTAGAGGCTCAAATATGCAAATTCCCCTCAATTCTTCCAAGTCTCCAAGCTAAATTTCTTGTTGAACTCAATTTCTCTCACTCTCCCTCTCTCATTCGGTTTTGGTCTCTAGAGGAAATGAAGATGATGCATCAAAAATGTATAAGGCATAATAAGGGTGGGTTTTTGAGTCAATCCACTCAATGGCAATTTCGTAATAACTCAATCCAATGTAAATTAACATTATTTAATCTAATTAATCATTCCAAATCAAATTTTAATTAAACCTACCATAAAATCACATAAATTCTAATTAGTATAAAATACCAATCAATTTATGAATCGGTCGCCGATAAGGCTTTCAATTCGCAGTTCAAAGATAAAACATGAACAGATCATTTAATGACTAACAAATAAAAATGCAATTAAACAACATACTCATGCATTCAGTTCAGAATTTCAGTCTGTTCAATTACTTATCATGCTCAATCAGAGATTAGCACTAGTCAGAGGTGAGGGTTGTCACAGTCTTCCCCCCATTAAAAGAGTTTGGTCCTCCAAACTCGAATTACCTTCATTTTGGAAGAACACTGGATCTAGGGGGAACAGTTCCGGATATCTCTTCAACATATCATCTTCTCTTTCCCAAGTGGCATAAGTGTCACCATGGTTTTGCCAATCCACTTTCACTAACGGAATTTCTTTGTTTCTCAACTTCTTGATTTGTCGGTTTACAACCTGAATAGGCCGTTCTTCATAAGTGTAGTCATTACTAAGCCCTACACGGGTAGGCTCGATAACATGGAAGGGATCCCGAAGATAGTCCCTCAACATTGAAATGTGGAAGACATTATGCATATGCTCCATTTCAGGAGGAAGAGCTACTTGATACGCCACCAGATTGATCTTTTCAATGATCTCATACGGCCCAACATACCTCAGTGCTAGCTTACCCTTAACTCCAAAACGAGTCTGCCCTTTCATTGGTGTCACTTTAACAAAAACATGATCACCCACTTCATATTCCCGATCTCGCCTCCGGACATCCGCATAACTTTTATGTCGGCTTTGTGCGGTTTTCAATCTCTACTGAATCAGTTTCACTTTTTCGGTGGTTTCCTGTACAATCTCGGGCCCAAGCAAAGGCCCATCTCCTACTTATGCCCAGCAGATAGGATATCGACATTTCCTGCCATATAAAGCCTCGAGAGGCGCCATACCAATGCTCGAGTGAAAGCTATTGTTGTAGGCAAATTCAGCTAAAAGTAAATGGCTTTCCCAATTTTCTTGGAAATCAAAAACACACATCCGCAGTAAATCTTCCAGAGTCTGAATGGTTCTTTTTGACTGGCCATCTGTCTAAGGATGGTAGGCACTACTTAGTTTCAATTCTGTACCCAGTGCAGTTTGCAGACTTTGCCAAAATCTCGATGTAAACTTCGAATCCCTGTCAGAAACAATAGATACAGGCACTCCATGCAGTCTAACAATCTCATCAATATAAATTGTAGCCAATTTGTCCGCATTATAGATTGTTTTGACAGGTAAGAAGTGAGAAGATTTAGTCAATCTATCAACAATAACCCAAATTGAGTCCATACCTTTACTGGAGCGAGGTAAACCAACAGTGAAATCCATAATGATATGTTCCCATTTCCACTCCGGTATTGGTAAGGGCTGAAGTAAGCCTGCGGGTCGTTGATGTTCAGCTTTGACTTGTTGGCAATGTAAGCATTTTGATACAAACTCGGCAATTTCTTTCTTCATTCCCGGCCACCAGAAATTCAATTTCAAGTCTTGGTACATTTTTGTATTCCCCGGATGGATGGAAAGTTTCGAATTGTGGCCTTCCTGCAAAACTTGTCTTTTCAGTTCAAAATCATTAGGTACACACAATCTTCCCTGGAATTTCAACACATTGTTCTCAAATTTAAAGTCCGGCCTCGGTTTGGATTCCCGTTCATCAATGATCTTTTTCAGAAAATCATCTTGCTGTTGTTTCTCTTTGATCTCTTTAATAAGTGCTGGTTGGGCAGAGATAGCAGCTAATGTTCCACCCTGTTCACGCAAAACAACCTCAACTTCAAATTTTTCAAGGTCACATAGTAGTTCTTTCTGTCTGGTGAGTAAACAGGCTAAATTCTCAATTGACTTCTGGCTGAGTGCATCAGCAACGGTGTTAGCTTTCCCTGGATGGTACAAAATTTGCAAGTCGTAGTCTTTTATCAGCTCTAACCATCTCTGCTGTCTCATGTTCAGTTCTTTCTGTGTGAAGAAGTATTTTAAACTCTTGTGGTCTGTGTACACCTCACATGTTGCCCCATAAAGATGGTGACGCCAAATTTTCAATGCAAACACTACTGCAGCAAGTTCTAAGTTGTGGGTCAGATAATTTTTCTCATGCGGTCTCAGTTGTCGGGAAGCATATGCAATAGCTTTACCATTCTGCATTAAGACACATCCCAAACCCTTATAAGAAGCATCACTAAAAACAGTAAATCCATCCGTACCTGAGGGTAGGGTAAGAATCGGTGCAGTCACAAGTCAAGTCTTCAGTTCTTGGAAAGCTAATTCCCTCTAATCGGTCCAGTCAAATGGTTTTCCCTTTTGAGTCAACTGAGTCAATGGTAGGGCAATTTTGGAGAAGTCTTTTACAAACCTTCTGTAGTACCCGGCTAAGCCTAGGAAGCTTCGAACTTTAATAACATTAGTCGGTCTAGGCCAATTCACCACTACTTCAATTTTCTGTGGGTCAACTGTAATGCCATCCTTACTAATCACAAGTCCTAAAAACATAACATTATCAAGCCAAAATTCACACTTTGTCAGTTTTGCATACAGTTTCTGTTCTCTTAAGGTCTGTAAAGCAATTCTCAAATGATGTTCATGTTCTTCTTCACTTTTGGAATAAATCAGAATGTCCTCTATGAAAACAACTACAAATTCATCAAGGAACGGTTTAAAAATTCTGTTCATAAGGTCCATTAATGCGGCAGGTGCATTAGTAACTCCGAAAGGCATGACAAGAAATTCATAATGTCTGTACCTCGTTCGAAAGGCAGTCTTTTCAATGTCCTCAAGTTTGACTTTCAGCTGGTGGTATCCAGATCTAAGGTCAATTTTGGAGAAAACTTGGGCACCCTGTAATTGGTCAAATAAATCATCAATACGAGGTAATGGGTATTTGTTTTTCACTGTTACCTTATTCAGTTCACGGTAATCAATGCAAAGTCTCAGTGAGCGTCTTTCTTTTTCACAAACAAAATTGATGCACCCCACGGTGAAGTACTGGGCCTGATAAAATTTTTATCCAGCAATTCCTGCAGTTGAACTTTCAATTCCTTCAATTCAGTAGGTGCCATTCTGTAAGGAGCTTTGGATACTGGTTGTGTACCCAGTAACACTTCAACAGTGAACTTTATTTCCCTGTCAATCAAATCCCCTGGCAAATCATTTGGAAAAACATCTGGGAATTCTTTAACTATAGGAATACTGTCCATATTAGCTTTAGCGTCAGTAGGTACAGTCAATATGCAACATAGATACCCTTTACACCCTTTTTTAATCAGTTTAAATGCTTTCATGGATGAAATCAGGTATGGGGGAGGTACTACTCCAACTTCGCTAAACACAAATTCATGTAAACCAGGTGGACAGAAAACAACTTGTTTCGTTACACAGTCTATGGTAGTATAATATTTTGTTAACCAGTCCATTCCCAGAATTACATCAAAATGGTGAATGTTCAATGGTAGTAAATCAATATATAAATGTACATCTCCAACAACAATCTCACATGCAAGATACATATAAGCACAAGTCATGGATCCCCCAACGGGTGAAGATACAGCTAACAAATAGTTCATGGGTTCCAGTGGTCTATTTAATTTCCGTGAAAAAGCATGTGAGACATATGAATGCGTAGACCCCGAACCAATCAGAACATAAGCATTTTGAGCACAAATTGAGAGTATACCTGACACAACTGTCTCGGTATTCTGCACATCTCCCGGTACGAGTGCGAATACCTGACCTTACCTTAAAGGCTCCTTTCCAGTCGCTTTGGGGTTGGGTTTCGGTGGAGTAGTTGATGCTGCGGCGCTAGCTGCAGCTTTACCAGTGCCTTGAGAAGTGGAAGGGCAATCTTTGACCATGTGGCCCACCTTGCCACACCTGTAACAAGCACCAGAAATTTTATAGCAAACTCCCTTGTGCCTCTTCCCACATTCGGAGCAGGGTGGTATGGAACCACTTCGCTGACTAGAACTATTCGTCGACCCGGTATTCTGCTTTTTATTCAATGAACCATTCCGGCCTTTCTTAAACTCGAAGCCCTGTCTCTTACCGCGCCACTCAGCCGCTGGTGTTTCAGTCTGTTTCAATGCTTCAATATTCGATTCAGCTATTATTGCCCGATCAAGAACATCCATATATTTAAGCAATTTCAAAACATTAATTCGGTCAAGTATCTCAACATTAAGCCCACCTTCAAACTTTCTGGCCTTTTTATAGTCAGCGTCCACCATGTGTGGTGCATATCGGGCAAGTTCAGTGAACTTTGATTCATATTCGGCTACAGACATGGTACCGTGCTTCAACTGTTCAAATTCGGTTACCTTGCAGTCCCTGACACACTGAGGGAAGTACTTCTCAAAGAAGGACTCTTTAAACTGAGTCCAAGTCATAGCATTGTTGGTGTCACGGGCAAGCATCCACCACCATCTGGCCTCTTCTTGCAAAGTGAAGGTAGCCAGTAATACCTTGTGTGTCTCCGAACACGGAAACACTTCAAATAATTTCTCAGTTTCTAGAACCCATGCTTCGGCCTTTAATGGTTCAAGGCCTCCTTGGAAGGATGGTGGTTTCATTTTGCTGAACTTCTGTGTCAGAGCAATTATATCATCATTAACATTCTGTTCGGGTTGTACTGGAGGAGGTGGGGGTTGTTGGTTCTGTTGTTGTCTTAAAGCTTCAGTCAACAGTTCAACTATTCTTTCTAATCTTGCCATCCTGGCATCAGATGATTCCGTTTCATCAGCATTCCTTGCATTGTCCATTTCACTATATGCAATACAGTAATAATAAACATAGGAATTGCTCACTTAAACACATTAGCACATTAGCACATATATTCATGTCATGGCCACACACACTTTTTCAATGCTCATGCAATGCCCTATTCACTTTTCTAGGACATCCTATAGCTCATTTGGACACGTGTGTGCGATATAACTTGTGCTTTAGCATCACTCTGATACCACTCTGTCACAACCCAAACCGGGTTTAGCATCGTAACCGGCCAATAATCCGTGATTACCAAAGGCCTGCTTAACAGTAATGACAGTAATATAGAGTAAGGGGCTGGCGAAAGCCAAAACAGTAAATAAAAGATGTCCAATGAGCTGTGAAAACCTGAATGTAAAAAGACTTTTCATAAACATGCCACACAGACAACCAAAGCGTATGTACATGCAACATATACACAAACATCCCCGTCAGGGACCAAATCCCTTTAACATAGCTGTACAGTCAAGTCTAAACATCTATTACAAAACAAGGGTGAATCTGGGACACCCCAAAACAGCCTTAGCTTGGACAGACTTGGAACCTCGCAGTGAGGCACGATGGTTGGCTTGACAAAACTGGAGCTTAACCTGACGCTCCTAGCATCGGTCCGGTGCCTGCACACCTGCATATAAATATGAACAGTGAGCTAAAGCCCAGTGAATAACGGATGCGTAAAGAGGTTAAGAATGAATGTCCTTTCAGTCATAAATCAGTTATATCAGTTATATGTGGTACATCCAATAACAAACAGTACAGTAGGTCTTAACAGACCAAGCAATCAGTTGATGGACATCATAACAGTATACAGTATTGGTTCCAAGTATTGGAAGCAACAGAGATCTCTGTGACAGTAGCAGTAACAGTACAGTAACGGTAAGTTGCTATGGATGCCACGAGTACAGTTCATAAATAAGACATCATTCATTCAGTAAACAGTATCACTACAGAAAACAGTACAATTAATTGTTCAGAAAATAATCATCATTGAATATATCTTTACAACATTGTTACTCACAGAGCACTGGGCTATAGGTAAGCTATGAGCGTCCTCGGATGTCAACCCTACACAGTTGCAGAATGAACACACACTAAGTTACACACTGGGGATTAACATCTTAGCCCTTATCTTGACTTGGTGTGGTTCTATAACATTATCCTCATTAAGATGCCTTAAACTACGCCTAGGAATGCCTAGGATGGAATGAGGATACAAAGATGCACTTTAAAACACTTTTCAAAAATTTCAGAAAACAAGGGTCTCGCTCGAGCATGGCTTTCTTCGCTCGAGCGAGCTTGTCACAACAGTGGGGTCGCTCGAGCGTGGATTCCCTCGTTCGAGCGGTCTGTAAAAATGCAAAAAGTGCTGGATGTTGAAAATCCCCGCTTGATGCTAGCTCGAGCGTGAGACATACCCTTCGCTCGAGCGTAGGTCTCGTCACTCGAGCGTGCATCTGCGTGCACCAAAAATCTGAGAGCTTGCAATCTACGCTCGAGTGAGCATTCCGTCGCTTGAGTGGACCTCTGAACAAAAGACGGTCGCTCGAGCGTGGAAGCCAAAATCTGGAATTTTCAGATTTGCCTCCCAAGCTCAAACCAAGCATTCAACACCTCAAAACTCAACTTTTTGGGCCAATTTTCTGGAAAACACTTGAAAACCAACAATATAACATGTTTTGAAGATCAATTTGTAAAATCAAAGCCCAAGGGTGAGTCAATTGAACACCATTTCAAAGAAGTTTTCATGAATTATGTAAAAACATAACATGCATGAACTCTTATGAACTCTAGTGCTCTAAAACTTGATCAAATGCAAGACTAAGCTCAAGAACAAAGTGAATTCATGAACCTCAACTGAAATATACACATGCATGGAAGAAATTTATGCAAAACAACCTCAAAATGCAAGAATATAAACATGCATGCATGAATTAGCTCACAATTCAACTCTTCAAATTAATTCTTGACTCAAATCACTAATTTCACCATGGACCATGCAAGAACAACTTAATTTCACAAGTAAGAAGATGAATTCTCTACCTTATGTCTTGAGTTCCAGATGTAGAGGCTCAAATATGCAAATTTCCCTCAATTCTTCCAAGTCTCCAAGCTAAATTTCTTGTTGAACTCAATTTCTCTCACTCTCCCTCTCTCACTCGATTTTGGTCTCTAGAGGAAATGAAGATGATGCATCAAAAATGTATAAGGCATAATAAGGGTGGGTTTTTGAGTCAATCCACTCAATGGCAATTTCGTAATAACTCAATCAAATGTAAATTAACATTATTTAATCTAATTAATCATTCCAAATCAAATTTTAATTAAACCTACCATAAAATCACATAAATTCTAATTAGCATAAAATACTAATCAATTTCTGAATCGGTCGCCGATAAGGCTTTCAATTCGCAGTTCAAAGATAAAACATGAACAGATCATTTAATGACTAACAGATAGAAATGCAATTAAACAACATACTCATGCATTCAGTTCAGAATTTCAGTCTGTTCAATTACTTATCATGCTCAATCAGAGATTAGCACTAGTCAGAGGTGAGGGTTGTCACACCTAGCTAGCTTCACATGTTAGCATGTTTTTCTAGCTTAACTTAGCTTAAGTCCAGCATGTTTTAGCCTCTAAAATAACCTGTTTTAGCTCTGTTTTGGGCTGATTAGTTTGTTTGAGTCTTGTTTTGCATAGTTGTAGTGTAATCCCATGTTTTAGCTTATTGTTTTAGCGACTATTATCTTCATTCCAGCATGTTTTCCAACTGATTTTGGGCTATAAAAACTCTGTGCTTTTGGGCTGAAGCTTGGGTCTTAAGGCCATTAAAGGTTGAGGAGTTGATAGCCCTTTTTTGTACCTTGTTATGGAGCCTTTGTGTTTCCCACCCTTGCATCATCTTTTTCAGAGCTTTTAAACACTATTTTTCAGAGTTATTTCAGTGGCTAAAAACATGTTTTGAAGTCCAAAAATGGAGGTGGTAGCCTCCCCTCCTTGTGTTTTGTTTACTAGCTTAGCATGCTCTATGTTTTAGCCTTTTAATCTAGCTTGTTTTAGCTCAAGTCTAACATGTTTTTGCCTTTATTTTAGACTGCTTTAGTTCTGTTTTGGGCTGTTTGGGCCAGTTGAGACTTGTTTTGTGTAGTTGTAGGGTAAGTCCTTGCACTAGCTTGTTGTTTTAAGGCTTTAAGCATCATTGGTGTGACTCGGTTGCATGTTTTTAGTGCTTTTATCATTCAAGTTCAACACCTAAATCTCTGGAACCTCCCTCTTTGCTTCACTCTCTCATTTTCTTTTGAGGGTTGTTTCAAGCTTGAGATTGAGGTTATCCTTAATGGTTTAATCATCTTTGAGGGTTCATTATCAAAGGCATGATTTCTGTCTTGCCTTACACTATCCCTTGGTTTACACCTCCTTCACCTTAGAGGACATTCACTAATGGACTAAATGGATTAAAAGATGATTTGGTAATTAAAATGAGTAAACAAAATTGGATAAGTAAAAGAGGCAAAAAAAGCATTATTTGTGTTGCATTGCATGTGTTCAAACCGGACGTTAGTTTGAACACAAGGAAAATGAAACATTTCATACTCAAAAGTGATGAAATGTGCCATTTTCCTTGGTCTCCATTGCCCTTGATCATGCATGACAGGGTGATGGTCATTTTGAGTCTTGTTTTGCATTTATTAAAATTGTACAAACTTGGTTCCTTAACCATCATGCATGGAAATTGCTTGGTTGATGGTTTGAGGGCCAAGGGTTATACTCCTTTGAGCTTGTTCGATGATAAGAAGGGTAACAGTACAAACAATCCTTGAAAATACACTACTTTGCCTCTGTTTGCTCTCTATTGCAGCAAGAGGAAGTTCAGACCAAAAATGGCCGACGACAACCAGCAGTAGTCGGCCGGCCACCAATGAAATTTGCACAATGTGTTGGTAAGGTAGAGCAGAGGTATTCTGGGAGTTAGAAGCACCGTTGGTGTTCAAATGTGCAAACAGAGGCTTACAGCAGCAGGGCAGTAGCTTTTCGGGTAGAGAAACTGAGCATGCATGCATCCCTCATTTCTCGAGGCCATTTAATTGCTTTAATTGCTTTGTACTTAATTAGCTTAGTATTTAGCTAATTAATTCTATTTGTAATAATTAGTTAACTTAATTAGCATAGCTAGTTGGTTAGCTTATTCATTCGGACCCTCCTTCGCGAGGGCATAATATTGTAATAAGTGTGCGTGCGTGTATGTATGTCTTCTAACCCCACGCCTTTCTCCCTTTTATTTAATCACTTTTGATGGTTAGATTAGGGGCATATTTCAATTAGCATATCGCATGCTTGCATCCATTCATTCGTATTGCATGCACCGAGGCTCGACACATTATTCAAACTGCATTGTTATTTCAATATCTTATTCGAATACGTGTTTAAATCACATGTCGTTCAAATTGATTCCTATGCCATATTAGTAGCCGAGCCTATTAATTGCTTTATTGCATGTGTTGCATTAGACATCTTATATAGTTAGGAATCATGCATAATTTTCTAACTCATATGTTCCTAGCTTGGAGTACTAGGTGAGTTTTTACACTTTAGCATACTTGCATGTGTGTGAATGTTACCATGATTAGCATGCTTGCTATGAGGCTATGTGCTTAAATGCTAAACTCCATGAATGCCTGTGGATGAAGGCTTGTTGTTTAAATTGGAACAATTCAATGAATGTGTGTTTTAAGCCCACTATGTTTGGTGGCAAAACCGCATCTTTAAGCCCACTTGAGGTGGCAAATTCAAACTATTTTCGCAAAACAAACATGAGTTGAATTGTTCTAACTTGAGCAAACTAGTCTATACTTGCTTGTGCGCATCACATAGTAAAACTAGTTTAATAACCAGAACAAGAACACATAATGTTGATAAAATTCATATCATGATTAGTAGAGGCCGATCTTTGATCGGGTGAGCGGGGGTGCTCAATTCATGACATTTCCCTCTCGTACCTAAGTTCCTAAGCTGAGGCAACTTTGGTGATGACGGACACGTGACCTTCGGCACGAGTCAGGGTATCCTAAATTTCTCCCAAAACAAAATATTTAGGTGGCGACTATGTATCTGGCAAAGCAGTCCATTTTTGGCATTATTTGATTTAAAATCGATTTTCCAAAAGATTTGCCGGATTTGGACTCTTTGGTGTTTATCAATTTCACATTACACTTGTAAGACTAGATTCAGAACCGTGGAAGTCTGAACTGTGAGGCCTTTTTTCAAACCTTTTCGAAAGGGGGGGCGCAAAAAAGGCAAGTCCACAGTATCCTCATACATGGTTTATGATTTTATAGGCTTCAAAGCCATCCCCCTCGATGTATTCCAGACCCTATCTCTCGCCAAGGCCTTGGTTAACGGATCCGCAAGATTATCACAAGATTTTACATAATTCACAGTTATGATGCCATTACTCGAATAGGATCTCACATTACTGTGTTTCCTTCGAATATGTCTGGATTTACCATTATAAAAATGGTTGTTCACTCTACCAATAGCAGCAGTGCTATCACAATGAATTAACACAGGAGGAATTGGTTTTTCCTAAAAAGGGATTTCATGTAACAAATCTCTCAACCAATTTGCTTCCTCACATGCTGAAGCTAACGCTATAAGTTCAGCTTTCATAGTAGAATTAGCAATTATAGTATGTTTTTTAGACTTCCAACATATAGCACCACCACCCAAGGTAAATATAAAACCCGAGGTAGAGAGAGAATCACCTGACAAAGTGTTCCAATCGGCATCACTATATCCCTCGAGTACCGCGGGATACTTGTTATAAAACAAATCATAATTTTTGGTACCAAATAAATATCTCATAATTCTTCCCATGGCTAGCCAATGATCTCGGCTTGGCTTGCTAGTAAACCTGCTAAGTACTCCAACAGCATATGCAATGTTAGGTCTAGTACAGTCAGTAGCATATCTCAAACTACCAATCATGGTAGCATATTCCTTTTGATTAATCACTTCTTTTACATTTGTTACAACAGATAAATGTATGCTTGCATCAAAAGGCGTAGCAACATGTTTACAATCTAGAAAGTTATATTTATTTAAAATTTTCTCAACATAATGCGATTGATCAAGAAAAATGTCATCATTAGTCTTGGTAATTTTAATTTTCAAAATAAAATTAGCTTCACCAAGATCTTTCATATCAAAGTGGCTATTAAGCATATTTTTAGTCTCATTTATAATATGCAAATTAGAGCAAAAGATAAGTAGATCTACATATAGGCTAATAATCACATGTGCATTCTCACAAGTTTTATAATATATGCACTTATCACATTCATTAGTCTTATAGACATTCTCAAGCATGCAGGAATCAGATTTCTCATGCCACTGTTTAGGAGCTTGTTTTAAACCATAAAAGGATTTGGTTAGCTTACACACCTTGCTTTCTTGGCCATGCTCCACGAAGCCTTCGGGTTGGTCCATGTAAATCTCCTCATCTAGATCTCCATTTAAAAATGTTGTTTTCATATCCATTTGATGAATTTTTAAATCATGAATTGCAGCCACTGCTATCAATAGTCTGATGGATATAACTCTAGTAACCGGAGAAAAAGTATTAAAGAAATCAAGATCAACTTGTTGCTTAAAACCTTTAGCGACAAGTCTCGCTTTATATTTACCTATAGTTCCATCTGGTTTAAGTTTTTTATGAAGGACCCATTTACACCTAATAGTTTTACAAGCTAGAGGTACATCCACTAGCTTCCATGTTTTATTTGAAAGTAGTGAATCTATCTCATCATTTATAGCCTCTCTCCAGAAAATAGCATCAGGTGATGATAAAGCTTCTTGCACCGTAAGACGAATTTCTTCCACATTGTATAGATAATAGTCAGGGCCAAAATCTTTTTCAACTCTAGCTTGTTTACTCCTCCTTGGTTGGATTTGAGAATTTTCTTGTTCTTGAAAAACTTGAGATGGAGTAGAAGAGCTAGGCATGAATAAAATATTTTCAAAATTTATTAGACCCCCCACTATTTCTAGATTTGAAAGGAAATTTATTTTCAGGAAAAATAGCATCACCTGATTCAAAAATAATATTATTTTTCATATTGTAGACGTGCCCCGAACGTCCCGGCCCCGTGCGTGAATGGCGCGAAATCCAGTTTGTTCATTAGTTACTACAGTTCGAACTCAATGTCACAGTTCTGAATCTAATCTCGCAAAGTGCAATGCAAGACCGATAAATCACCAAAGAGTCCAAATCCGGCAAATCGTTTTGGAAAACTGATTTTATTAAAGAAGTGTCAAACATGGACTGCTTTGCCAGATACAGAGTTGCCACCTAAATATTTTATTTTTGGGGAATTTAGGAAACCCTGACTCATGCCTAAGGCCACATGTCCACCATCACCAAAGTTGCTTTGGTTCGGGAACTTGGGTACGAGAGGGGAAGGTCATGCAATGAGCACCCCCGCTCGCCCGATCAAAAGATCGGCCTTTACTAACATGATATTTTGTTTTTGAAAACACATGGTGTTCTTATTCCGGGTTCATTAGCTAGCTTTACTACGTGATGCGCACAACACACAAGTATAGACTAGATCGCCAAAGTTGGAACAAAAACATCTCATGTTTGTTTGTTGAGAATGGTTTGAAGGTGCTGCTCGTAAGTAGGCTAAGACGTGGATTTGCCACCCTCAAGTGGGCTTAGAAAACATGATTTTGCCACCTCAAGTGGGCTTAAAACGTATATTTGATGAATTGTCCCAATTCAAGCAATCCAACCTTCATTCCACATGCATTCATGCAATTAAACACTTAAGCAGTTAGCCTCATGGCAAGCATGCTATCATGGCAACACTCACACTCATGCAAGATGCTAAAGCATAAAAGCTTACCTAGTACTCCGAGCCAAAACAATAGCTAGTTAGTAATCAATGTATGATCCTAGTTCATGTTAAGATGGCTAATGCAACACATGCAAAATGCAACTAAAATAGGCTCGGCTATTCTAAGATGGCATATGAGATGCAACTTGATAACATGCTGTTGAACACGTATTCAAGTAAATGTGCTAAAATACAATGCGGTTTGTATGATGCGCCGAACCCGGTGCATGCAATACGAATGAATGGATGCAAACATGTGAGCATAAGGATGCTAAACAAAACATGACCTAGAACTAACCATCGTAAGCGGTTAAGTAAAAGGGAGAAAGACGTGGGATTGGAAGACATTCACACACTCACGCACACTTATTACAAAATTCGCCCTCTCGACGGAGGGTTCGAATGAATAATTCAAGCTAGCTACGCTAAGCTAAGCAACTAATCTAATTATCTAATTAGACTAATTATTACATAATCGAATTGAATAACTAGCTAACACTAAGCTAATTATTACAACACATTTAGCTAATTAACAAATTAACTAGTTTAATTACAAATTCAAAAGCTAACTAACAAGTAAAGCTAATTACAAATCCCAAAGCCTCAGCTCAGTCCAAAGAGTTCAAAGATGCATGCTCGATCGCCTCGCTCGGAAATCCGTTGCCATGCCTCATGTTGCCTCTGTTTGCACACTTCTATATCTCTGAAAACTGTGCCAACTTCCATAGTGCCTTAGGAACAATCTGAGAGGTGGTCGGCCAAGAGGAAAGGCCATCGGCCAAGTGATAATGGTCATCAACCAATTCTCAGGCTATCGGCCAATCATTGATAGCCGATCGGCAGACAAAGTAGTTGATCGGCCACTGCTTCCTGCAAACTTCCATTTTTGCTGCAACAGAGCACAAACAGAGGCATGGCAATGTATTTGCAAGAAAATATGTGTGCCACCACACTCCTTATCATGTCTAAGGCTCAAAGGAGTATAGTGCTCGGCTCTCGAGACATCAATCACGTATTTCGATACATGATGGCCAAAGAGGCCGAGTTGCACAAATCAATATGGATGAAATGCACAAAAACACATAAATGCCTTAACCTCTATCATGGATGATCAAGAGGGTCGGCGACCAAGAATTGAGGCACGTTTCATCACTTTAAGTATGAAACGTCCCTCGTTCCTCGTATTTGGCTTATCACCCAAGCCAAACACAATGCAATGCACATAACATGTAAATGCAATGCAACGCAACATGAGCATGCCAAATGCAATGCAATGCAAGCATAACTTAACAAAGCTAATGACATGCAAACAATGTAATACAACATGAGCATGCAAGCACCATGTAATGCAACCTAAACATGTAAACAACATGCAAGAATCATGCAATGCGACAACATGCAATGCGACAAGCATGCAATAATATGCAAGATGGACTTAAACTGAAATGGACAGACCTCAATCATGCCCAAATTAGTGGCCAAGCATGCATACATGTTAATGCAAGATTAAGGCACAAAACACAACTCTCCAAAGGCATTGAAAGTATGAAACATGGAGTACAATGGCATATATTCCAGCACTGAGGTGTCATGCTAAATGACTTAAAATCATGCAAACAACTCATGTGATTCATGTTGCAAGGCTTAAGCATCAAAGCTAGTGAAGTGTATTACACTAGAGGCATGCAAGACAATGCTCAAATGGCCAAACCAGCCCCAAATAGACCTTATGCAGGCCAAAACAGTGGCTAAAATGGACTGAAATGATAGCATGATAAGCAAGAAAAAGCATGCTCAAATGATGGCTCGCAAGCAAGGCACAAAGCTCAACTCTCAAATACAATTAAAGAGTGATAAACACGAGAGTATGGCAAAGATATAAGCTCTGAAATTCCATGCCAAATGATGCCAAGGCATGCAAACATCACAAATATAGCATGCTAGTGGTCTCAAAACTCAAGACTAGTCAAGGTATTTGTACTATAGCTATACCAAACATGAGTCATATGACCATGGCAGCCCAAAACAGTCCTAAAATAGCCCAAAATATGAATAAAATCATGCTGGAGCATAGCCAAAATATGCTAGAATAATGAGCTAAAACATCATGCATACAAGGCTAGTAAGCAAGATTTGCACTACAAGTATATAAAGCATGCATAAGGTGACCAAACCAAGCCAAAACAGTGATATGCCAGGTCTAAGAAGTCAGAAAAATGAGCCTAAACAAAGCCATAAAGAAGTAAAAACACATGCTCATTTGGTTGGCCATCAACACTAGCAAGCAAGACAAGAGGAGAGGGGACCACCCTCTCCTATTTGGGCCCTCAAAATAGGGTTTTTACTACTAAAAATCCTCTGAATTTTAGTGGTTTTAAAGCCAAAAAGAAGCTGTTTGAAAGGCTTGAAAGTTAGCTCAAAAGGGCATACAAGCCAAAGAGCAAAAGGGAGGACAACCCCCTAGCCAACCAAGGCACAAACCAACACTTTTAGGACTGAAAAACAGAGGAAAAATAGAGGTTTTTGTAGTTCAACACCACCCCAAAAACAGCCCCAAAACAATGGAAAAAGGGTGGTGAAGCAAGTGTGCAAAACAAATACAAAAGAGGAGAGTTATACCTCTTGATGCACAGCAGCAAAACCAGCCAAAAATCTGAGCCAAAATCAGCCTTTTGGAGCTCAAACGAAGTCCCAAGTTACCTCAACCCAAGGATGATCAACTTTGGTCAAGGGTCTCTTTGCAAAAGTGTAGGAAATTCTCACTTCTAAGCCTAAAACAAGAGGAGAATGAGAGAATTCTAGGGACGGAGAGAGTTTTGCTCACAAAACTTCTAGAGAGAGAGGATTCTGGAGTGAGAAGCTCTCAAATTTCTAAACCTTTTAGAAATGTTCTAACCCTTGAAAATGAGATATAAGGCTTCATTATATAGCAATCCAAGAGCTTTTGGTCAAAATATCTCAATTGGAAATATCTGATGCAGTGTATAACAGCTGGAGGAGAAATATCTATCAATTTTGGGCTTTCTGGACACTTCTGGATGACCGGCCACCATTTGTGGCCGACAAGGTTCACTTTTGGCCGACATATAGCTGCTGAGGTCAAATTGTGGCTGACGCACTTCCATAGAGGTCGATGGAAAAAATCAGTCCTGGTCCCTGACTTGAAGCAAGCCTAATTCCTTCATATGGACTCCTTTTCAGGTCATTCTTGAGCCTAAACTGTAGCCCCGGAAGTATTATTTCCAAATTTGGCATCCTTACCTCAAAATTCCATGTGTGCTAAGAGATATCCCTCTTTTAGTGAAGGCTGTTCAGTTTCGGTCCAACCGAAATGATGCCCAACTTCAACCAATCATATCTCCCCCATCCGAACTCGGCTTTAGGAGATTCTTGAGTGAAAAATGAAGCCCCGGGAATAATATTTCCAACGGTGGTGGCCTCATAGCTGAAATCCAAGTATTCAAAAGGATAGCCCTGATTTAGCGAGGGTTGCTCGACTCTCTCTTAGCGATTCATGCCCATATTCTTCTCCCAACTTGGTTTCTTCCCTCTCCTCTTCTTTTCTTCAACTCCAAACCCCTAAGCAAGGTGTTTTGAAAGATTTTTCAGAGATTTCACCTCTCTTTCATTCATTTCCACTTCGTCCTTACTCGGTGTACCGAAAAGCGCAACATTGGACAAAATGCGAGCCTCGGAACATCGTAGAAACTTCTTTTCAAAAATATTTTGAAAGAGAGGGTTTTAAGATCTAAAATATTTTTTGTCCAAAATGGGGTGTGAGGTTTGGATTTGACTCTCCTCTCGCTGAAGAAATCGACCATTTGCCCTGCACAACTTTCATCACCAAGTAAACCATCAGTAGCGCCCAAGTCTTAAGGGCAGTCAAAAATGGGGTGTCTACACATATCAAAAAATCTATAAGCTGTACTATGCAATGCATACCCAAGAAAAGCACAAGTGGTAACTCGTTCACCCAATTTAGGTCGTTTAGGATCTGCAAGCCTCACAAAAGCTAAACAACCCCAAACCCTCAAATAACCTAGATTTGGTTTATGCCCCCGCCACAATTCATAAGGTACAATTTTAGTTTTTTTGTGTGGCACTCTATTTATCGCATGGCAAGCTGTCAAAATAGCCTAGCCCCAAAGATTTGAGGGCGCACCTGAATCAATAAGCATAGCATTCGTCAAGTCAATTAACATTCTATTTTTTCTTTCAGCTACGCCATTAGATGAAGGTAGATATGGTGGAGTAGTCTCATGAATAATTCCAAATGACTAAACAAAAGAGTTGAATCCAAGAGATCCATACTCCCGGCCTCTATCACTTCTAATTTTCTTAATCTTTTTATTGAATTGATTTTCCACTTCAAGAAGGAATTCTTTAAATTTCTCAAAAGCATCACTTTTATTTTTTTAATAAATATACGTTTGTGTATTTTGAAAAATCATCAATAAAAGTGATAAAATATCGGCTACCACCCCGAGTTAAAATTCCTTCAAACTCACACACTTTAGTATGAAATAATTATAGCAATTCGGTATTTTTTTCAACACTTTTATGAGGCCTCTTGGTAATTTTTGCTTTACTGCAAATTTTACATTTCTCAAATTTTTTTGTCACTTTAGGAATTAATCCTAAACTACTCATGATTCCCACATATTTACTGTTAATATGACACAAGCAAGTATGCCAAAAATTAATTGAAGACAAAGTGTAAGTGGTGTCATAGTAATAATCATAAAATTAATCAGTAAGGAAATTTAAGAGATAAAAATGACATTTATACTCATCTGTATTGTTGGAAGCCACTTTTGCATCATATGCCTCGTAGTCTTCATCATTCATCTCCTCGATTGGGATTTTGTTTGGGTTCTTCTTGGTAAGAACATATGCAACTTTCAAAAGGCTGAGGTAAAAAAAAAACTTTTCTGTTCCACCTCTTAAAATGAACTCCTTTGAACTTGAAAGGCTTGTTGAGATCTCCAATTCCATCATTGGTTTTTTCTGATACTTGTTCCATGGTTGGTCTCCTTAAAATTGTTGGTGAAAATACTAGAAAAAATATATTTTATTGATAAATAATGCAAAGAAAATGAGATACAAATAAATCAGGCTGAGGTACGGATATCTCCTTTTCTTTAAGGAGATCAAGCCCACTGCGGTAGGAAGAACTCAAATACCGATACAACAGTCACAAGACTATGACTTGTCCCCTCCAGGATACAACAGCCCCACCACTTGTCGTATGGTTCAAGCCAACTCTGCACAAGATGGTGAACCAAAGCTCTACTAAGAAAAACATCCTTCTTTGCTAGTAATCTCTCTTGTATAGAAAATAGTTTGTGTGTTGGTATAGAAAAGAGTAGATGAGAGGAACTATTTATAGGCCACTAGGACTTTACAAAATACACCAAATAATAATAATGACCATGAACCTAAACAAAATGGAGAGTGTATCCAAATATTAACTCACCACCAAGTTCATGATTACTAATTAATCTCTATTCATGAACAATATGAGATTCATGAACAAGACAAAAGAAGATTCATGAACAAAATATATAAATAAATAAATAAAAAATATTAAAATGGTCCAACACAAATTGTGACATCTTTTGACTTGGGACACTTTTTTAGTACTTGTTTAGTCACAGTGGATACACAGTCCTGACAAACGTCGATGGAAACATTGTCGCGGTAGAGGAAGAGGCCGTAGGCTATCTCGGGGGGCTGAGGCCGACAGTGGAGTTGGAGAAGCCATTGGTGGAGGTGGTGGAATTGGAGGAGAGGGAAGAGAAGAGGGTGTTGAGATTGGATTGTCATTGTGTTTGGGCATATAATATCAAAAAAAAAAAAAGTTGGGTTGCTTTGGTCCTGAGCCCGAGGAAGCAAATTAGAATGCAATAAAACAAAATGGATGTGGAGATATTGGAGGATGAGTTCATACCTCCTTCTAATTTGGGAGCTCTATACACAGCTCTAATGACTTGGCAATGAAAAAAAAAACACATACGTTACATCATTGTGGGACCCACACACTATTAGAGCTCTCTAGAACTCTTCTTTTAGAGCTCCTAATCTTTTTTTGTGCACAAAAATCATAGTCAAATATTTTGAGGAAATTAGGTAGGGGAGAATGGAAAATATTGCCATACCCATTATAAAGAGAAGGTATTCGGCGGTTCGGCGCCACTGCCTAGTTAATAGGTTCGATCAATTATGGTTGATGTTTTTGTTTCGTTTAAAATGAATTTTTTGAAAATTAAATTTTTTATTTCTTGTATTTTTTTTATTTTTAATTTTTTAGATGTACCTAAACTAGATGCATTTAAAAAATATTTTTAAGTATTTTGTTTTATTGGATAAACTATCAATAGATTCTAATTGTTGGACTTAATTACCATTAAGTTCTATTGAAAA
Organism: Camellia granthamiana; assembly: GCA_036172215.1. Taxonomy (NCBI): domain Eukaryota; kingdom Viridiplantae; phylum Streptophyta; class Magnoliopsida; order Ericales; family Theaceae; genus Camellia; species Camellia granthamiana. Next base: position 49,861 of record JAXFYN010000080.1, read on the forward strand.
TTAGTCCTAATAAAATTTTCGCTAAAAATAATTTTTTTGTGACGCTTTATTACATATGTCGTCAAAAATTGACAATTAGTCACTTTTTTTTTTTTTTTTTTTATCATGATTGTTATTAATTGTTGCTGAAATTTTTAATTATTGACATTTTTATATGATGAATTTTTCAAATTATCACTTAAAGTTGAAAATTAGTGATTTTTTGTAATATATTTTTTTAAATTGTCGCTAAAAGTTATAATTAGTGACACTTTTATAACAAAAATTTCAAATTGTCACTAACAATTAACAATTAGTGAGATTTTTTAATAGTGTTTGATGAAAAATGCCACTATGTTTAGTTCCATTTTTTTGGAAATTTTTTCTAAAAAGTGATTTGAAAACTCTATTTTGAAAAAAAGTCATTGTTTGGTTTTCAAAAAAATACATCATTGCAATTTTAAATTTCCCTCCAATTTAAGGAGAGAGACAATTTAAAAAAAATTGTCACATCAAAAAATATTCTCATCTTTGTTGTATATATATATGTCCATGCTATATATGTATTAGTAAAATATAATTTGGTATGGGTACATATCCTACCATAACTGTGTCACTTTCTCGTAAAATTTCTACGCATTTCAACCACAGAAAACGTAAATTATTTTTCCAAATTGGCATTAAAAAATCGCAATTTAAATTTACGATTTACACAATTTGCTTCATAACATTTATAAAAAATTAAATCAATGAAAGAAATTTTTTAATACAAATTTGGAAAAAAAAAAATTACGTTTTCTATGATTAAAATGAGTGTAAATTTTATAATAAAGTCACACATTTAATGGTATGATATGTACTAATAAATTACTACAGGACATTTTTTAAGTGTGCAACTTACACCTTACACTTACGTCTTTCTGTTTGCTGTCCTGTTTTTATGTTTACACCTTCCACTTACACCTTTTGTGTTGGGTGCATATGGTGTGCAACCTTAAGGGGTTGCACACCATAACAGGACCCATTACTACATACCAACTTATATTTTTATACATATATAACATGTATATATATCAAACTAAGAGGCTATGGGGAATATATGGCATGTATATATATATCAAACTAAAAGGCTATGAGGAGTACATAATAGGCTATAATTATGCCTATGCCTCTTCACGTGATAAGTTAAGAACAAAATCCTCAAAATATGTATTTTGAAAAGTGAACTCACTTTTTGAAATAACCAAACAAATATCCAAAAAAATTTCAAAAAAATGTGTTTAAAAAACCATAACCAAACACAGTGAGTTCCTAGACGTAAGTCTCCCTATTTTCAAAAATTATTATAGAATTCATTGGACAATAAATCTATATATTAAGACCTATACGTAAGTCTCCCTATTTTATCTTATAAGTGTACTAGCGTATGCCCGTGTCTAAAGACAAGATGTAAATAATGTTGGGATTAAAATATAATTTTAATCCCAACACTATTTAATAAATTATCAATTATCCCGAAAAGAAAACGTACAGAAAACGAAGTCTACTTTCAAAGCAAGAGAGAGAAAGAGGTGTGTGTAAGTGTGTTTTTTTTTACTTTCCCACGGAAACACGTGTCAACACCGAGTATTGCTGGTTCACCAGCCGTCATCGACCCGACGGCTAACCTCGCTAAAGCCCTTGTTTCGTTTGGAAAGTTGAATTGATTTTAAAGTTTTTTTTTATTTTTTTATTTTTTTTAATTATTTTAGTATAGATTAAAAATTTTGTTTGAGTTGTTTTTTTTTTAATTTTTATGAGAAAAAAATTATGATTTAAATATGATAATTTATTTTGTTAATTTTATTAATTTATTTTTTTATGACTCTTTTAATCAAAAAAAAAAAAAAATCAACCCAACCCAATTACCAAAAAATCAACCCACCAAAACCGCCACCTCCTCTCTCTTTTAGTATAGATTAAAAAGTTTGTTCTTTAATTTTTATGAGAAAAAAAAAAAGTTATGATTTAAATATGATATTTTATTTTATTAATTTTTTAATTTATTTTATTTTTTATGACTAATTTAATCCAAAAAAAAAAAAAAAAAATCAACCCAACCCAACCCAACCCAATTATCAAAAAATCAACCCACCAATACGACCACCTCCTCTTTCTCTCCTCACTCTCTCACTACCACCATCCTATGTATGTATATACATAAATTATGTATGCATATAATCTATATAATAGAGGAGGAGCAGAGAGATAAAGGAAGGACCTTCCTAGAGATGTTCAACCAAAACTAAAATAAAATAACAGATTTCAAAAAGCAAAAAAAAAAGAAAAACTGAAAACAATAATAATAATAACAAACAACTAATAATAATATCTCACAGTTGTGATTATATATTCATTTGCTGTGGCTCTGATGACGATGATGAAGAAGCCGTTTGGAAAGTTGAATTGATTTTAAAGTTTTTTTTTTTGATTTTTTAAATTATTTTAGTATAGATTAAAAAGTTTGTTTGAGTTGTTTTTTTTAAAACTTTTATGAGAAAAAAATTATGATTTAAATATGATAATTTATTTTATTAATTTTTTAATTTAATTTATTTTTCATGACTATTTTAATTTTTTTTAAAAAAAATCAACCCATCCCAATTATCAAAAAATCAACCCACGCCACCTCCTCTCTCTTTTAGTATAGATCAAAAAGTTTGTTTGTGGTGTTTTCTTTAATTTTTATGAGGAACAAAATTATGATTTAAATATGATATTTTATTTTATTAATTTTTTAATTTATTTTATTTTTTATGACTAATTTAATAAAATAAAAAAATTAGCCCAACCCAATTATCAAAAAATCAACCCACCAATACAACCACCTCATCTCTCTCTCATTACCACCATCCTATGTATGTATATACATAAATTATGTATGTATATAATCTATCTAATAGAGGAGGAGCAGAGAGAGATGAAGGAAGTGTTGTTCAAATTGTGAAATTAAATAAATAGATTTATGAAGAAATCAAATTATATACCAAGAACATATGCTAATAATTACAATTAAATTTCAACATAAATACACAAAACAATAAAAGGGTAAAGAGACGAAACCGAAGCCTGCACGGAAGCAGTTTCCTTAAAACAGATTCCGCCGCCTCACGGGTCGAGTGCTTGAGGAATCCCGGCGTCTGTCTCCCAGGATACGATGGTCAAAACCAGCTACGACAGAAGCACTCTCTGTCTAGCTTAGCGAACAAAAACAGTGGCAGCACTCTCTCAATGTAGGAACTTTCTGGCAAACTGACTTGTAAAATGGAAGCAAAAAATTTCTATATTGAAACTTGATAGGAGGGTCTCAATTTATACATGTAAAGGGGAGAGAAGAAGAGCCTCCAGCCTTTAAGGCTGGTCATTAAAACACCAAGCATCCATCACTACTAGAAAAAGGAGCATTTGACACGGAACTATTTGCGACGGCTGAAGTGCCGTCGCAAAAAACAAGTATTTGCGACAGCACTTAATGACGTCGCGAAATTATTTTTGTTGCGACGGAAAAACTAAGCCCGTGGCAAAAAGTAAGGTTATATGCGACGGTAAAAAAATTCGTCGCGAAATCATTTTTTTGCGACGGTAAGTGACTGTCTCCAAAAAAGATATTGGATAAATACTATTATCAGAGACGAATAACTTGAAACTGTTGCAAAAGATTTATTTATTTTTTTGCATTTTTGTTAATTTGCGACGGCCTTTCAAACCGTCGCAAAAACTTAATCCCCTAAGTTTCCACTTTTGCGCCTCTCTCTCTCTCTCTCTCGCGCGCGCCCCCGTCCTTAATATTTCAGTTCTCCCTCGAGCCTAGCCTTAATTTCACTATGTCTCTCTCACGCCCAGCCTTCACTCTCTCTCTCTCTCTCTCTCGCAACGACAACCGCACCTACATGGGCAAATCTCCGGCATCCAGGTAACCCTCATCATCTCCTCTCCCTAAGCGCTTGTCCCTAATATTTCAGTTCTCTCTCGAGCCCAGCCCTAATTTCACTGTGTCTCTCTCACGCCCCACCTTCACTCTCTCTCTCTCTCGCAACGACAACAGCACCGGCATAGGCAAATCTCCAGCATCCAGGTAACCCTCCTCTTATCTCCTCTCTTCTCCTCTCCTCCTCTTAATATATCAATCTTCTCTCTTGCGCCCAGGGTTTAGGATTGTGTTTGAGCCCTTCTGTTTTGGACATTAGGGTTATGGCAAAATCATTGTACCGTCTAAAGGATGAAGATGAGTTTCCACCTTTGTCAAATTGATTGTGGTGGGAAGGGTAGGGAAGGGAAGGGATGCTCTATTTACATCGGCATAGTAAGTACAGATAGAACAGGATCTGCTAACAAACCAATCTAATCCTGAGCTTTCTGCCATTGCGGCTCATCTTAAATTGTTTTACATTGAGTGATTGTCTATACTCTCTCTCTCTCTCTCTCTCTCTCTCTCTCTACATATATTGGGAAGTAGGTCTCCGATCTCCCCTATCAAATCGGTGTTGAGACATCGATCAGTGCCAGTGCCACCTTCGTCTCTTTCTCTTGCCCATCCATGGCCTCATTGCCATTGCTGCCTCACCCATGTTCTTCCCACAAGTGCATCTCTGTTCGAGGAGCCCTGTCCATGGCTGATTGCGTCTTATTGTAACTTGTTTTTGAGGTAGGTTTCTCGATTTTTGATCTATTTGACTAATTGAACTCTGATCAGTCTTGTTTATACTGTTTGTTTTTGTTAAATTTTGATTGGGTTTTAGTTATAATCTTGATTTCATCAATTGGGTTTTAGTTATAATCTTGAACTCTGATCAGTCTTGTTTATACTATTAATATGCAATTGCTAAAATTTTGAAGTCAACTAATTTTGTTTTATTGCTGAGCAAAACTATGGAATTTGTCTTTAGTTTTTGACCAAGTAATTTTGTTTAATTACTATTCTTTTTTATGGTTAATTAATTACTAGAAAACAGGAGCATTGAGAGTGGCTTGATCAAGTGAAAATGAAGAAGAGTGATGTGGGTTTGTGGTGTGAGAGAATTGGGTTTTTATGAAGTAGGGTGAGTATAACTTCTTGAATAAATTTAACCAGATTTTCATTTTGAGTGTAACTTCTGTTTCACTTAATAATTACAAATATAAATGTCATCCAGAGATTTCGGTTGACTTGTGATTGATTGTACTAACCTCATTTACTTTAATTAGGCTACTATCTATCAGCAAAAAGCTTTGGATATCAATGAGAGAGAGCTTGGACTTGATCATCCAGATACAATGAAGAGTTATGGAGACCTGGCTGTTTTTTTACTATCATCTCCAACACATAGAACTAGCCTTGAAGTATGCCTTAAGAGTATTTCATATCCTAAGCTTTTCTCCTCAGTGTAGTGTTGCAACTCTTTTTGTTTAATATCACACGCACTTCTTTGATTCTTTGATCGGTACTTGTTATCTCTATTGTCTTGTGCAATGTTCCCTGTGTCTCTTGAACATATTAAGAGATATGAACTCTACATGGAATTAACTTTTGAACTACTTGAATTCTTGAAAGTCAAAATTAAGTCAAGATTACTGGGAAAGTGAAGTCAATTTGCACTGTTTCGAATGTGGTTGAAATAGCATAATGATTTTTAATTGATGCAGATTCTATTTGTTCACGGAAATGGAGAATCAGAAGATATTTTGCAAACTGCTCTAGTGAAATGATCTTTGGGAGTTATTTTATTTTATTTTAATTGATATGAATATTTTTGTTCAAGTTGTAGTCCTAGTTGTCATTATTCAAATTTTTATGGTTAAGTATGGTTAGACCATGCACTTTCATCCCTGTTCTATGGTCTCGTAGTTCAGTCTACTTGGTTGTGCCCCAGGCAAGAGTGGCTAATGTAGTTTTTCAATATTTTCTAAAGCTCCTGCTCAAGTTTTTATAGGGAAAAAAAAATTAGATACAATGATGGTGAAGAAAATTAGATGCAATGGAAAATAGCACAATGTAAATCAGATCAAGTTCCACCTAAAAAGCAATCAAATAAAGGCCAAGTTTATGCTAATGGACTCAGACACAAGAGTAGGGTGTATGTTTTTAGGGGCTGGATTCATCTAACTCTCCATTCTTTAGAACTTAGCGTACTGCCGAATCAAATGCACCATTTTCCTGCTTATGCACCTATGGTTTGTGTAACACTTAATACCCCATTTTCCTGTTTGTGCAACCATTGTTTGTGTAATACTTGATACCCATTTTGAAATTTCATGCAATAGAGATGCATACTAAGTTATTATCTTAGGAACTATTTTAGCATATTTTATCTTTTTGTGAATTTTAGTCCAAAAAGCAAAAAAAATAGCCTTTGCCAAACAAGGCCAATCTTATCTTCAACATAGACTGCTTTTGCAGTATTGGATGACCAAACCTAGACAAGGGCCAAATATGACTATGTATTTAAGGTGGCAAGCTGTGCAACTATAGTTGGGTTTCCAAGTCTACCCAACCTACTGACTTTTCGTTTACAATTATTAGAAGTAAAACACACCAATAGCTTAAACTAATGTGAAGGGACTTATTATTGGTTGCCAGTTTGGGTACTGGTCGGTTGACATAATCAGTTGGTTCAGATTGCTTGCTATTGTAATTAATAGGCATATCTTTCCAAATTGTGAAGATAATGTCTATGCCTTTTGGAGGATGAGTGGTCCTCTTGAGTCTTATTGTGTATGTGTAATATGTTAGAATTATAGATATAAGCTTGCATATATCTTGCCATGTCTAATCCCTGTATCTGGGCTTATTCAGACTGCTGCCAGCTATCATGCTATTGCAATTGCTCTATCATTAATGGAGGCCTACTTCTTGAGTGTTCAGCATGAACAAACCACACTACAGATTCTGCAAGAAAAACTTGGATCAGATGATTTACGTACACAGGTAACTTTTAATACTTTTCAGATTTGGTAAATGTGCCTCATGATTTTAAGTGGTACCTTCTTTGTCCTCAATTTGATCTGCAAGCTTTTGTAGGATGCGGCTGCTTGGCTTGAACACTTTGAGTCCGGGGCTCTAGAACAGCAAGAGTCTGCACGCAATGGTATGCCAAAACCAGATGCTCCTATTTCCAGCAAAGGCCATTTAAGGTAATGCTTCTTCTGCTGCTCTTCTTTCTATCTCCACCAAAGGCCATTTATAGTGTGACTTCTAATGCTTTACTGTCAATAATTTTGGAATATGCTTACTTCATGATGGATATGCAAATTCTATAGTGAAGCTTAATGTGTGTATCATCATGTATGTTTTCTCACAATTTTTTATTCATGGATTGGTTTTTGATAGTTTGTTGACATTGATATTAAGAGGGTCTGTTTCTGATGTTTTGTTGTTGCTGTCGATATTATAATTATTTCTTGTTTCTTGAGATCTGGAATTGCGCGTGTTAGATTATCACTAATCCCAAAAGCTTAAGTTGCGAACATCCAAATTAGTAAAGAAACAAAATGTTTATCAGGAAATAAATGCAAACAGTGAGACTTAAACCCAAGACCACTCCTAACCTGAGCTTTAGTACCATGTTAGATCACCACTAATCCCAAAAGCTGAAGCTGTTAGGAAAGGGATCCCCCACAGTTTGTGGTGTATGCAATCTTTTGGGTTATTTGGATGGAAAGGAATGCTAGGATTTTTTAAGACAAATATGGGAATGTGGACTATGGGATAAAATACGCAACTTGGCATCCTTTTAGGCCTCATTGCCCCCTCCATTTAAAGGGGGTTCAGCTTTTTTTTTTTTTTTTTTTTTTTTTTCTCCAAAGATTGGAAGGTTGTCTACGACATGCAGATCTTTGTTTTGGTCTTGTTTTGGGTTAATTTCGGATTATGGTTTGTTTTGTTTAATCATAGAGTACCTCTTGTCCTCTCATCCGTACTCTCTTTTGTTGCTGATCACACCAAAAAAATTTTGCCTGTAGGAATGTCCTGTATACAAACCAAACCAAACATACAAAGCAAATGAGACTATCCTTCTTAATGGCTTCATATTGATAATCAGTTACCACACAGCCAACAGTGGTAATTGAACAATTTAATAAAGTTTTATCTTCAATTCTAACAAATTACATCAATCTCCCCCCTTCTTGGATCAGTGTATCAGACCTATTGGATTTTATAACCCCAGATGTGGATATGAAAGCAAGAGATGCCTCAAAGAAGCAAGCTCGTGCAAAGGTCATAAACTCCTGAATCTTGACTATTCTTTGGTTTCGTTCTTACTTAACTCTTTACTGAGAAAATTTATACTTCACTCTTATAGGTTAAAGGCAAACTAGGCCAAACCAGGGAAACAATCACAGATGAATATCAAAATGATGAAACATTATCACCTAGTCATCTTGTTACAGAGAACACTAGTGATAAAGAGAACAAATCTAGAACAGAGAACAAATCTGGATATCACTTTGCAGAATCTATGGATAAGAAACCTGATTTTAGTCTAGCAAATTGGACGGTATTGAATCAAAACAATGACATGGCATGAGATGAAACATCCAATGAAGGATGACAAGAAGCTTTTCCAAAAGGTCGATCAACTGCAGGTCGCAAGTTGATATTGCAGCTTACAATCTTTTTTGTATTTATTTATTTTTTGAAATAAATATCAAATGTTTTACATTTTCTGTAAGCTTGAAATTAATTATATTGTAAATGATGTTTTTTTTGTGTTTCTTTTTGCAGATGCAACCCCTTTTGAGTACGTGATGATATCTTCTCATATCGATATTGGAGTTTACAATCTTATTTATTTATTTATTTATTTTTTGAAAAAAATATCAAATGTTTTCATTTTCTGTAAGCTTGAAAATAATTATGTTGTAAATGATGATTTTTTTTTTCCTTTTTTGTTTCTTTTTGCAGATGCAAACCTTTTGAGTACGTGATATCTTCGCATATCGATATGGGAGCTTACTATTGATATCAAAACAAGATACATTATATCTGCTTTTATTTTTATTTTTTTTTATTTCTATTGTCGATACTAAAAATTTGAGTTCTTGAATTTCAAAAATTATTAATATTGTTAGAGGTTATTTTATATATTTTTGTAAATAATATTTGATTGACAATTGTTACAAGGTACATATATTTTTCTTGGTATATGATTTTTTGAATTTGGATGTGGATGTGGATGTGGATGTGGATGTAGATGTATTTTTAAAAATATTATAATTTGTATAGGAAATATTTAATAAAATATGATTTTATAAAAAATAATTTCATTGCGACAATAATAAACCGTCACTAATGTAATTCTCATTTCTTTATATTTTATTAGCGACGGGTTAATCTGTCGCATATACATATTAGTTCCAATCTTTTGTGACGGTTTCAACTGTCGCAAATAAATCTTTTGCGACGGTTTAATCTGTTGCCAATACGGTATTAACTTAATACTACTTTTTTGGTGACGTTTTAGACCGTCGTTAATAATACTTTTTGCGACGGCAAATACCGTCGCTAAAAAAGATTTTTGTGACGGCAATCAACATCGTCACTAAAAATGCCATTTTCCCCCTTTTTTTGTGTCAGGCGAAACCGTCGCAAAAACTATTGATTAGCCGTCGCTACAAGAATGCGACGGTTTGTAACCGTCGCAAATACTTTTTGTCACGCCCCTTTCCGCCACCCCCCATTTTCCGTCGCTGCTCCGTCGCAAAAAGTCTTTTGCGACGATATGTGGACCTTTTGCGACGTTTGCGACCGTCGCAAAAAGTCCGGTTTTTAGTAGTGCATAGCCCCTTTCCAAAAATATGAAAGTTTGGATGCCCAAAGGATTCACACCCTTTAGCCAAGAAAAAAGAATTTAAATACTTTTTAAAATCCTATTCATGAATCTAACATCATGAAGCAATTTCTTGACAATTTCTTATTCAAAACCCAATGGTTTTTGGCTCATTTGGACCCAACACAATAAAAGGTTGGGACCCACTTTAATATTTAATTAAAGTCACACACTTTAATATTAAATTAAAGTCACCAAAAACATTTTTTCCAACAATCCCCCACATGAATAAAAATTGACCGAAAGACTCAACAAACGGACATCGTTCAACAATAATGACTCGAAGAGAGAGTACAACGAACTAACCCCGACATCAGAGAATGTAACTTTTGGCTTTGAACCTCTCCCAGTGAAAACCTATCGAGTTTACTGGCTGATCAGTGAATATGACATCTTGAACTGCTCTGCCGTTTATATAAACTAAGACAATAGATCTCACATGGGAATTACTCCTACAACTATTCTGTTCTCACTGGTGTGCCCTGTGTGGCCCTAGACACTAGCCTGGTTCAGCGAGTGGTTTCAAAGAATCTTGGCCTGCCCAATTCTTCTAGAAGCGGCCCCACTTCACACTCACATAGGTGACTCTACTTGAGTATCCTGCAATACTCAGCTCAACAGCTTAACACACTAGAGTCATTAAAAGCTCAGCTTATCCTCTACACTTGCAGGTATCACTGATAGAAGGAATGGCTGGAGGTTTAACCTCCTCAGTGACATACCACCGTTACATGCAATTAGGTTGTCCCATTGAACTTAGATCTTGGGATCTCCAGTCAACTAGGTTGGGTTTCCATTCCGGTAACTTCCAAAGGCCTTAACCCCATTCCTTTTGATGACGTTTTGACTAACACTCGATTTAACCCTTTGGTTAGCGGATCCGTAATGTTGTCCTTAGACTTTACATAGTCTAAAGAGACAACTCCATTTGAGAGTAGTTGTCGTATGGAATTATGTCTATGACGGATATGTCTAGACTTTCCATTATACATATTACTCTATGCCCTACCAATTGCAGATTGACAATCACAATGAATACAAATAGCTGGCACAGGTTTAGACCAACATGGAATATCTTCAATGAAATGGCAAAGCCATTCTGCTTCTTCCGTTGCTTTATCCAAAGCAATAAACTCTGATTCCATCGTTGATCTAGATATACACATTTGCTTGGAAGATTTCCAAGACACAGCTGCCCCACCAAGAGTGAACACATACCCACTAGTGGACTTTGAGTCCTTTATATCTGATATCCAATTCGTGTCACTTTAACCTTCAAGTACCGCTGGATATCGAGTATAATGCAACCCATAATCCCGAGTGTAACGTAAATACCTTAACATCCGCACAATGCCCTTCCAATGAGAAGCATTGGGATTACTTGTGTATTTACTAAGCCTGCTAACCGAGTAAGCTATATCCGGCCCAGTACAACTCATCAGATATATTAAACTTCTAATTACCCGAGAATATTCTAACAGAGAGACACTCTCTTTATTATTCTTGGTAAAATGTAGACTTAAGTCTACAGGTGTCGATGACACACTCGTATTTGATCCACTAAACTTCTCAAGTATCTTATCAACATAATGAGACTGAGATAGTACAATACCACTAGAGATTCTGGTAATCTTAATTCCCAGAATAACATCTGTAATGCCCATATCCTTCATGTCAAACTTAGAGTTTAACAACTTCTTGGTAGTTTTGATCATTTCATCGTTGCTACCTATAATGAGCATATCATCAACATAACCTCTGTCAGTGTCTTTGACATAAATACACTTGTCACATTCGTTGATTCTAAACCCATTTGACAACATTACATTGTCAAACTTCTCATGCCATTGTTTAGGCGCTTGCTTCAAACCATACAAAGATTTGACAAGTTTACAGACTTTCTTGCTTTGTCCTGGAGCTGAAAACCCTTCAGGTTGCTCCATGTAGATTTCTTCATTCAAATCCCCATTTAAGAAAGCTGTCTTTACATCCATCTGGTGTATTTCTAGATTGCGCAAAGCTGCTAACGCAATCACTATGCGAATGGATGTTATCCGAGTTACAGGTGAGTACGTATCAAAGTAATCCATGCCTTCTTGTTGCATGTACCCTTTGATAACGAGCCTCGCCTTATACTTGTCAATTGACCCATCGGCCTTCATCTTTCTTTTAAAAATCCATTTGCAGCCTAAAGGCTTGCAACCTGGAGGTAAATCTACTAACTCCCAGGTGTGGTTCTGTAAGATGGAGTCAATCTCACTTTTGATCGCTTCTTTCCATAAAGGACTCTCAGGAGAAGTCACAGCTTCGTGGAAAGTTTAAGGTTCGTTCTCAACCATATAAGTCAAGAAGTCTGGACCAAAAGATTTGGACATCCTAGCCCTCTTACTCCTTCTAGGCTGATCATCACCTTGATTCTCAACTTGATCATCAAAATGATCATCATCACTAGCAAGCTCATCAAATTGCTCCAAAACCTCAGAACCCCTTCTTAGGTTCGGCAAGGAAAAATGTTTTCAAAGAAACATGCATTCCTTGATTCCATGATGGTATTCCTGTGAATGTCTGAAGTTTCAGACTTATATACAAGAAACCGATATGCACTACTATTATGTGCATAACCAATGAATATACAATCTACGAATTTCGGGCCTATCCTAACTCGTTAGGGTATAGGAATTGCCACAATTGCAAGACACCCCCACATTTGTAAGAATTTATAAGAAGGCTTAACGCCTTTTCATAACTCATACGGGATCTTGTCCACTTCGCTTCAACACAAGTTTCACACTTGTGTTTCGTCAGAACGACCTTGTCGAACTCAAAAAACCATGCGAAAAACATGTTTACTGAGAAGAGACCTTGAGACAAGATTCTAACAAATGTCCAAAACATACAGGACTTCGTTTAAGTTAGCTCTTTTCCTGAGGTTAACTTCAGGACCACCTTTCCCTCAACAAATGAGGTAGTAGAGTTTCTCATAAACAACTTCTCACCGTTTGTAACCGGTTCGAAAGTTGTAAACAGCTCCTTCTTGGAGCAGATGTGGCGTGTAGCCCTAGTAAAGCTAAAAGCCTCTCGCTACCACAATTGTAGCACTTCCCAAATAACCGATAACTAGGTTCCCGCGGCTTGTATGCCAGCTTCTTTGCAACACCACCCCTTAGCCCCAGCTTAGAGCCCTTGTTCACAGGGGGCTTCTTCCTCATCCCAGAAAATTTGCCATGCTTAATGACATTGGCCTTCACTAAGGAGGTACTCCTTCCTTTCTTTCTATTATCCTCCTCAATTCGGAGTCGGATAATCAAGTCTTCTTTGTAGAATTAATACAAAGTCTTTTGAACAAATCCTTGTGTCACAATGATTATGAAACTCTCAAAATCATATCATAGTAAATACATTCCTAGAATGTCATCAACCGAATTAGGCACCCAAATATATTTGGTCCAACCTATCATTCTGAAGCCAATAGTCTTACTATTAGGAAACACAAATCCAGTGTTCAATAGTCTACTATTCGGAACTTCATAACATGGCTAGTAGTCTTATCACTAGGAATCGCTAATTTCTCAGCATGTGGTCAGTAGACTTTCTACTACTAGGAATCACAATGTCTTAACCTGTGATCAGTAGTCACTTTACTACTAGGAATCACAATGTCCTGACATAGGATCAATAAACTCTCATTACTAGGAATCATCATGTCTTGACATATGAACAGTAGTCTCTTTACCACTAGGAACCATGATGTCTTGACATGTGATCAATAATCTGTTCACTACTAGGAACCACAATCTCATAACTGTGTAGCCAGTGGTCTAACACCTCCTAGGAACCATCAGTTTTCTATCTCTGTGATCAGTGATCTTGTACTCACTAGGAGCCACCAATTTAAGAATATATTTGGAATTTAAAAATCCAAAAAATATTCACCCACTATAACAGGTTGTCTCAACTTTGCTTTTAAGCAAAGTCACATGCAATCATAAATGCTATAAATAACACAAGGATACCATACTAGTTGCCTCTGATCAATTCAGTGATATTTTAATGCAATCTTATGATTTCCTTTAATAATCTCGTGAAGCTAACGTTGTTAGGTGGAACAACATTTCTGTTTGTCACCTTTAGAAGCCATTTCTGAAACATCACAACAGAATTTCACTTCTGTGATTTCAGAAATTAAACTTAACCCTTAAAAAATCCCTCAGATGGAAATTTAATTCAAAACTAGTCTCATCATTAAATCTAGAATCGAACATGGTCAGGAATGTTCCCAGGAAGACTGAAGGGGTCACATCGGTCCCACTTAAAACCCAGTTAACCTTTTGACAAAACATCCAAGAGCATGTTGACTCCTAGTCCATAGGAAACAATTTTAAAAATTAAGATTTCCAGGGGATAAACCAGGTTATAACAAACCGATTTCCAAGCAAATAAAAATTTGCTACCAGAATTACACCACTCATAAAAGTTAACCGGTACTCCCGGAACTAAGCCCATTATTTCTGAATAAAATCAGAAATATTTTAGCTAATGCTAAAATTTGGTTTCCTTCTCAAAACCAAAACACTTTGGACATAATCAGATTATAACCAAAGACTTTCTCCAAACATGGTTTTCCAACACTTTGGGAATAAAATGATTAAACCTAAAGACTTCCTCAAACTCCAAAGGTTTGAAACCAAATCCGTCTTAGTTGTTATTTCTAAACAAATAAGAACTATTCTTTAGCCATAGCTAAACACTTTGGTTTCTATCACAGAAAACCAAACCAAGTTCCAAACTTACAAGCAATTTAAAAATTGCTATAACAATTACACGCATATAAAATGCATCTAACAAAATAAGCAAATAAAACTTGCTACCACAAATTGGTAAACAAACCAACTAAATCTCAAGCAAACATGCTTCAAACAATTAAATAAAATAGCCAATCCATAAGGATTCTATTTAGTCCAAAAACCTTTCCACGCTTAGGTATTCCTATTCAACACAAAGATTAGTAGTCCAAACATTTTGTTTTTACATCCCAAATACTATTCATTTGGTTTTATATTTGTTTTCCGCATTGGTATCCCTACAAAGAGAGTTAGCAGCAAACCACAACAAAATACAAACAAATAATCTAAAAAATTCAATAAATTAAATGAAACTATCTAGCCAACTTCTAATTATATAAGTAACCAATGCATTAAAATGCCAATTAAATTAAAACTTTAAAATAAAGTTCTATACTTATGCGTTATGAATGAAATTAATTCATAATAAACATTTAAACTATTAACTCCAAATAAATAAGTTAAATTCAAAGTTAATGCACCCAATTAAATAATTCAGATTAATGCTCCCAATTAGATAATTTAGATTAATGCACCTAATTAAATAATTCACATTAATGCACCCAATTAGATAATTTAGATTAATGCACCTAATTAAATAATTCACATTAATCATGTACACAATTCATAAAAAACCCTATAACTCCAAAATACATTAAATTATGTAATCTAATCTAGAAAATAATAAGCATGTAACAAATTAAAACCTAGACTAGAATTAGCAAGTCAAATTATAACATCCATAAATTATATTTTATAACCTTAAAAATCATGCAAATTATGATAGAGTATTCTAACTAAACTAAGCAATTAGAGAGTACCATTGCATAATTTACAATCATTAAAATAGTGAGCAATTCCGCAACAATTCCTAGTAATATTATACAAAGCTAACCTAATAGTCTATATAAATCTATTCGATCAATTTCATAGAAAATATATATAAAATCTGTTTTAAGCTTGTTGTTCAAATTATGAAATTAAATAAATAGATTTATGAAGAAATCAAATTATATACCAAGAACATATGCTAATAATTACAATTAAATTTCAACAGAAATACACAAAACAATAAAAGGGTAAAGAGACGAAACCGAAGCCTGCACGGAAGCAGTTTCCTTAAAACAGATTTTGCCGCCTCACGGGTCGAGTGCTTGAGGAATCCCGGCGTCTGTCTCCCAGGATACGATGGTCAAAACTAGCTACGGCAGAAGCACTCTCTGTCTAGCTTAGCGAACAAGAACAGTGGCAGCACTCTCTCAATGTAGGAATTTTCTAGCAAACTGACTTGTAAAATGGAAGCAAAAAATTTCTATATTGAAACTTGATAGGAGGGTCTCAATTTATACATGTAAATGGGAGAGAAGAAGAGCCTCCAGCCTTTAAGGCTGGTCATTAAAACACCAAGCATCCATAGCCCCTTTCAAAAAATATGAAAGTTTGGATGCCCAAAGGATTCACACCCTTTAGCCAAGAAAAAAGAATTTAAATACTCTTTAAAATTCTATTCATGAATCTAACATCATGAAGCAATTTCTTGGCAATTTCTTATTCAAAACCCAATGGTTTTTGGCTCACTTGGACCTAACACAATAAAAGGTTGGGACCCACTTTAATATTTAATTAAAGTCACCACACTTTAATATTAAATTAAAGTCACCAAAAACATTTTTTCCAATAGGAAGGACCTTCCTAGAGATGTTCAACCAAAACTAAAATAAAATAACAGATTTCAAAAAGCAAAAAACAAAACTAAAAACAATAATAATAATAACAAACAACTAATAATAATATCTCACAGTTGTGATTATATATTCATTTGCTGTGGCTCTGATGACGATGATGAAGAAGTTAATCTTGGAACCCAATTTTCTCTCAAATTGCTTTTCTACTCAGATCTCTCCCATTTAGAGTCCTCCTTATCCCTTCATGCACCGGAACGATGCTCTTATCGCTCTCTCTCCACCGATTCTCTTTATAGTCCTCCTTCAGTATCTTTGACCAGACCGGTATGTTCACAGGCATCAACGCCGCCGCTCCGGCCTCTCATCGCTTGGCCGCTGGCTTCTTCGAGACTTGAGAACTCGACACCTGTTTATGTAACTCTGGCAAAGACGAACAGGCAAAGCTTCAAACGTCCAATTCGTCCTGCTCGAACGTGGACTCGAAAACGATCGGAGTGGCTATGTCACTGGAGAGGAGAGGAGAGAATCCAACAACAAACACATTTCAACAACAGATGAGAGAACATAAAAAAAAATACAACAGAGAGAGGAAGGAGAACTAAAATTACCTTGCGAAGGAAACAACTGAGGGTGGGAGAGGGGGAGGAGGAAAGAAAAAGAGGGAATGTTGAGGCAAATGGTTTTGGTGGTTTGTTCAAGAAGAGCAGAGAGAATGGATAGGAGACGTGACTCGTGAGAACAGAGAGAGAGAGAGAGAGAGAGAGAGAGAGAGATAAAAGAGGGAATGAGGAGACGTGGATAAGTAGGAAGTTTAGGGAAAGAAATGTTTGGGCGGGAAAAAAATTTATCTCAATCGTTAGATATTGATTAGGATTGATCTAGACTATTCAAATGAAATGTATCTCTGATACATTTTTATATATTTTCAAAAACCGTTCTGTTTTATTATATAGATTTAAATTAGGTACATATAAACAATAAAAAAAAAATCTTACAATATCAAAAAAATTCACTAAAAATAAAAATAAAAAATAAAAAACTCAATTGTTAAAAAAGTGAAATAAACCAAACAAGGTGAGATCCTAGATTCTGTTTGATTTGATTTTTTAAAATTTGTTTTTAAGGAGTTTTCATTTGTCTTTAGTAATATTTTTTTCTTCCTGTTTTAGTCATTTATTTTTTAATTTATTTTAGATGCTCCTAATCTTCATTTCTCTAAAAATAAAATATGTACAAAAAGAACTAAAATATAAATCTTTTTTATTAAAAACGAATGAAAACTCAAACAAAATTAGATGCATATAAAAAGTAAAAATATTTTATGAAAAATCAAATCAAACAAAGTTCGAAAAAGTGGATTCCAATCAAATGAAGTAGCATGTACTTCAGTAAGTTAGAACTTTTCCCACAACTTGTTATTTAAATATTTTGATCGAGTATTTTAGTTTAAAAGTCAAAAAATTATTAAAAAAAATTAAAAAACTTATAATTTTATCCTATGCAACTAAGTCTATTTTGGAAAGAGAGTTAAAAGTCACTTTCTAACTTTTAACCTACTTTCCTTTTTCATAAAAAAGTTAAAAAAGTCAAAAAATAACTTTTAACTATCTTTCCAAAACACTCTTAAGCCTATGTTGCAATCACTTGATATGTGGCTCAGCAGAGGTCAAATGACCTTTTTACCCCTCCTTTTTATTTTTTATTTTTTTAAAAAAAATTCTGGCCGAACCCCTCCTTCATGTCAAAACCTGTCCGAACCCCTCCTTTATGTCATTCACATGGCGGTTTTTTTGTTTTTGTTTTTGTTTTTGTTTATTTTTTTAATTGGTGGACTGCTATCGCCAACTTGTACATTGTTTTTTTTAAAATATTTTTATATATCCCCTCCTTTCAACAATAATGTCTCTTTTAAAAAATTTAACTTATTTAGATATAATAATTATTATATTTTATAAATATTAATATTTTAAAATTATCTTTAATAATATATTTTTTAGAAATATCAATTGTTATAATTATACTTTTTATGTTATTAATGAATTAAAAGAAGGGCAAAATAATAAATTTATATTATTTTGTTTTTTAATTTTTAAAAAATAACTAATATTTTGAGACAATAAAAAAATAAATAAAAGACTAATATTTTGAAAAAAAAGGGAGTATATAAATCGGTGAAGGTAGCTATATCCATACCAACATTATGTGGCACCAACCCCCATATCACCGAAGCCTATATGGCACCAACCCCCGTATCACCTAAGCCTATATGGCAGTGGCTTTGGTTCAGTCCAAGATCAGATTGGATCGTGTTGTTGGGCTCGTGAGGGCTCACCACTGGTCCCGTTTTGATAATTCGAACCGTTCAATGTGTAGAACTCGTCGAGTACAATATGTCTGTAAAAAATCACGTTGATCGGATATCGATAGCTATATGAACAAAATAGTTTTTTTATCAACCGTTAATTTTTTCACCGTTCATTTTTTTTTTTTTTTATACAAAACTGATTTGATCACATAGCTATTGATATCCGATCAACGTGATTTTTTACAAGCATATAGTACTCGACGAGTTCTACACATTGAACGGTTCGGATTATCAAAACGGGCCTAACAAATGAGCCCCATGGACCGGACTAGACGGGCCCAATCTTGATATCAACTTGAGACAAGCTGGACCCAGCCTATATAGTTGACATGTCGCAATAATTTATGGTGCATGTCAAGTGAAGTCACATGCCTACAGATTGAACATTAATTTTGAAGGGTAAAAATGTCAATTTACTTATTTTTATTTTATTTATATTATATTTTTACATCTTTTCGTAAAAAATTAAAAAAATTCTTTCCAAATATAATGTTTCTTTTTACATCCTATTTTATTTTTTTAAAAAAAAAAAAAAAAAACTAAAAAAAACTATTCCTAAAAGAGCCGTAGTAAACTATTGTTATAGAATAATATAGAATTCAACTTTTACTCTCCAATGGTTTGTTATTTGGCTTGCTATTTTTTTTTATAGCAAAGCTATGCCTTGGATTGATGGTTTAAGAGAGGAAGTGTAGGATTTAGAGGGATAAAATTAATTAAAATCATTTTTGAATATTTTTAAGGGAAGGGAAGGAAAGTGCATGGAGAGTTATGAGGGAAAGAGAGTAAAAACATTTTAAGCACTCCACTTTCCCTTTGAAATTGAGAAGAAACGGGAAATAAATAAAATGTTATTTATAATAATATATTAAAATATCTAAATTAAGAATACCTCTCCTTAATTAAGTATTTTCTAATCAAACAACAAGGGGATACTTTCTCTGCCTCTCTTTCTTCTTCATTTACTTCCCCTCAAACTATCTTCAATCCTTCATCTTTTGTTTCATCAAAGTTAAATTTGATAAAAAAAATTGTACAAAACTAATACTCAAACACTTCATCTTTTGTTTCATCAAATTGAAAATATTTCAAAATTTTCATTAAATTGAGGATGCTGGAATCTTTTACCAAATTACTATAGAGAGCCGTTAGCTTTTGAGTACCGAACAACTGGCCGAATGTCCCCCCGGTAGACCACCTCCTTGCAAGATTTTTTGGAAAATTTATACTCACTGGTCAATAGGCCGGTCGTCCCTCCACTACAAGAAAAATAGGATATTACCACATTTTTTTTCTTGGCATTTTTTAAAAACGTTGTGAAATTTTTTATGATTTTTTGCCTTCTCAGCCAATTTAATTATTTTATCTCGTTTTGTGCGCCGTTAATAGAAAGCTGTGAAATAACGTTTATTTGGGATTGAAAAGGCAGGTTTCTGATCAAAAGAAGAGAACAGAGGCGTGACTTTTGTATGAGAGAGAGAGAGAGAGAGAGAGAGAGGGGGCAAAGAGAGAAATCAGGGCCTTGGATCTTCGATCTCCATGGATTCTTTGGTTGTATGATCTGGAAATTCTTGTTCTGTACTTGATTTGAGTGTATCTCTGTAATATCGTTTGAATCCCTCTTATCTAAGTCGATCTAGGGCTCGAGTTTTCTGATATGGATTTGCTACATTCACATAAGATCTGTAAACTTTCATGGCTAAAACTAACGATTTATAGTTCATTTCTAGTTTCTTCTCTTCTGTTTCGTATTTTCTCTTTCCAAATCGATTTATCTAGGGTTATGAGTGCCGTATTAATGTCTCTGATCACGTACAGGATAAGCTAGCAGCGTTGGATCTGGATCGTTAGCAACAATGAGTAGAAGCAAGCTCAACGATGTAGAGATGTAGATCTTATTCTCAGATCTGTTCTCTATCTGATCAGATCTGCTCTCTCTAGAAGTGTTAGATGTTGATAGAATGTTGTTATTTTATAATCTGAAAGATACATATATCAACCCATAATTGAGGCTTTTCTTCTTTTATATTTTTTAATAGTTGAAGTCTGTCTTCCATCTATAAAAGGCTTTTAAAAATTTTCCCCAATGTTGCAGGACTTCTTAGACAACCTAAGTGGGGCCACCTAAAAGATGTGCATAAAGCCATAAAACTTTGTGAACTAGCAATGGTTGCCACTGGTCCAACAATTATTTCCCTTGGTCCAAATTTGGAGGTATACCTATAATTCTCTAATCCTTAACCGGTTTCTCAGGGAACTTTCTCCTCTGTGATTGACTGTGGTTCTTCAGCAATCTAATGTTTCTATAGTAAAACAAAATTTTATCTGCCCAATCAAACCCAAAAAATAAAAAAATAAAAATGCTTATGTATATCATGGTAGATGGTTTGAAATTGTCTTGGGCCCAGTGATAACTCCAGAGCTTCCATGAAGCGACTGACTGGCAGTATTCAAAAATCATTGCCTATATTAAGGAAAAAGAAATGATGTTGGTCAACAAAATTCTGTTTTATAATTCATGTTGTATACTTTATGAATAGAATTTGTTGTTCTTAAAAAGGGATGTTCCCCATTTCAGGCAGGTGTATATAAAACTGGGTCAGGTTTATGTGTTGCTTTTCTTGCCAATGTGGATTCCTAATGTGATGCAACTGTGAATTTCAATGGCAATTCATATAATTTACCAGCATGGTCTGTGAGCATCTTACCCGACTGCAAAAATGTAGTACTTAATACTGCAAAGGTTTGCCTCAGTTGCTCAAATTATGTCTTACATTTTACCGTGCTACTACACAAGAACTCTGTTAGCTACAAGCTTCTCCTTTTAATATACTTGTTGATTTTAAATTACATCAGCATGTTTTTGAAGAAGGGTTTCATTTTCTTTTATTTTTTTATATTAGCTCAAGTAAAACAGTGTGTGATGAAGGTTTGCTTTTTTATCCATATTTATTGCATTTGTATAAAGAGCTAGAAATTTGGTCACAATCAGATGATGCAGTATCTTCATGGAACTCCATTTCATACCATAACAGCTAACTTATTTTCTCTTTATTTAAGAAAAAATTAACAACCAAATTTCCCTTTTAATAAATATGGGGCTGTAAAATATGAATTTCTCTTTATTCCAATAACAAGATAAGCTAATTTGTTATTTTTATGTGACAGATTAATTCTGTGGCTACAATTCCACAATTCACGCGTCAATCATAGAATGATAATGTTGGTGCTTCTGAAGCATTCCTGTCAGGCTGGAGTTGGTTTAATGAACCAGTTGGTATCTCAAGTAACAATGCATTTATGCAACTTGGGTTAGCAGAGCAAATAAATACTATAGCTGACAAAAGTGACTATCTTTGGTATTCACTAAGGTATTAAAAACCTTTTGTTTTAAAAATTTGTGATTTGAATCCAATGGCTTTGATATGTTTGATATCGTAATAACAATTCTTGGATACTTTTGCAGCACTAACAGTCAAGGTGGGTCCCAAACAGTTCTTCATGTGGAATCACTTGGCCATGTCCTTCATGCTTTTATTAACGGGAAACTTGCAGGTAATGGGAACTAAAAGATGTTGCAATGACATGAGTTTTTTGGACGGTGGTTTTTTTTTTTTTTTAAGACAATTGTTTCTTTTCTGTTTTTATCTCTTTTGGAGGTTATATTTGATGTTTTTTCTTTGTGTCTTCTACTGACTTATACCCCGTCAATTATTGTGGAGGCATAGACTTATTTGATTACCCTACAAGAGATACGGATAAATTGGCATCTTATTTTGATTCATCACTATGTGGCATAATTGTAATGGAGATTTATCTCTTTTGAGTATACCATAAGGTGTCCAGACATTGTTTTATTTTTAAAAAAAACTACACTCAATTTAGTCCCCATTTGATGGGGGGTCTGGGAGGGGTAAATTGGGCATAAACTTAATCTTTTGCATAATTTGCACAAAAAGGCACACTTCCTTTGCTTCATTAAAAATGTCCTTTGAACCATTTGGGATGCTTATTAGATAAACCATATTCACCAAGATATAAATTTTGTAAGGCTGCCAAATCAATCTGTCTATAGTGCCTAAAAAGTCAAATGGTTCATTGTAGGGAGTGGCGAAGGCAACAGAGGAAATGCTAAGGTTGCCATTGAGGTTCCCATCACACTCGTCCCTGGAAAGAATAGAATCGATCTCTTGAGTTTGACAATTGGACTTCAGGTTTGACCTTCCTGATTTAGATTTATGTTAGCATTCATCAAAAATGAGATTGTTATCTAGAATCTAGATTATATTCTTCAATGGTGCTTCCATGAGGAGGATTAGTTTAGATAGTCTAAATATTACTGGAAAGTAATTTTTATCTAACAGAACCCTATTAACATTGTCCAGAACTATGGAGCATTCTTTGACAAATGGGGTGCTCGAGTAACTGGTTCGGTGAAACTGAAAGATCTTAAATAATGGATCTAGCATTGATCTATCCTCACGGCAATGGACGTATCAGGTAAGTTTGTTTTGATTTTCACAATATCCTCCTATATTCAATTCCTAAATAGTAATCCAATAGAAACTGGAAATTGAACTGGCAAATTGAAATGTCATTTTTAATGCAACAAATTTTTGTTATTTCTAGTTGAGTAGAGTATATGATCCGACATATTTTCGGCTTTGTAATGCTACGAGGTTGATTTGATCGAAGAATTAAATGCAGTAACATTCAGCTTTTCACTCTCATTTTGTCTCTTTTGGTGCAGACTGGACTGAAAGGTGAAGAATTAGGCCTCTTAGGTGGAGGTTCTTCAGTTTGGGTGTCAAAACCCACTTTACCCAAGAACCAACCCTTGATTTGGTACAAGGTAATATTATGTTCTTTCTTTTTTGCTTACAATTTAGCCAAATTAAGGGATTCATTGTTGTAGGGATGGGATATCAATGACTTGGATTATAGTCTCAGAAAATAATAAGTACTTGATTTTATGCTTATGGGACATACACTACATAGAGAGAGAGAGAGAGAGAGAGAGAGAGAGAGAGAAAGAGAGAGAGCATGTGAAATATTTCTTCCTATCCCACTTTTGTTTTCCCTGTCATCAGTGTTTTTGCCCTTTGGACTTTGTTGGGTCATCTCAAGCTCACCTTCTCTTGCACCTGAAAAGAAAGAAAGACTAGTAACAGCTTTTGTTACTTATGAGAAAAATCAAAGGGTTGAAAAATATTATTATGATCAGTTGCTTTATGACTACAAACTATTGAAATGAAAACACAATATGAATCTTTGTATTGACTGACTTCGTGTTGTAATAATTCATTGCTTGTTTGAAGGAGGTTTTTGCGGACCCTGCGCGTGATGAGAGTCTGATATTTGAACTTTTAGATCTGAAACTTGAAGTTGCCGACAATGGAAGTGCCACCTGGTTTCTTCAAGACCTTGCCAGAGAGCAAGATGCTGAGGGAGTCATGGTAACTAAATCAACATTCACATTTTATTTTTCAGGGCTTATTATAAAATGTGGTATCTAGATAATTTTTTTTGGCTTTGCATCATTGTATTTGCATGAGTAAGGGATTCCATATTTAATCTATTGAAAAATGGAGGATGGTGGCGTTGAGAGTGTATATTATTATTGAGTAGTGTTAGACAAATATATCCTTGGTATTGGCATATTGTATGGGCTATTGGAAAAACAATTAGAAATATTATTTGTAACTTTAACACTTGGTCATGTGGAATAGAGCCTAGTGACTAATTTATTTTTTCCCTTTCTGTTTGTTGGCATTTGGAGGTGTGGTGGTAGAGTGACCATTTAAAGATTTTGTACAAAGAGTGAGTGGTATGAGATAGGAGACATATAGAGTAGGAGGGAGAAAGATGAAGTTGGGAGACTGTCATGTTACATAAATAGAAACAGAATAGTAAAATTGCCCTTTCTCACTTTTCTGAGTCTAGAGAAATTCTATGAATCTGTGTGTTTTGTTTTCAGATGCTGAACCATTTATTGGTTTGTCCATTTCATCTTGTACCCTATGATGTTTACCAATCTATGGCTGTATGTTTGGTTCTGGCAAATTTGGCTAATTTATATGATGACTCAATTGCTTGCACTGTTATTCATATAAGCTTTGTTTATGTTGCTGAAGAAATTATTTATAATTGGTATTTCTGATATGTTCTAGAGTTTCTTGGCCTCTTGGACCTTTTCCTAGCTTTATGTTGTGATTCTTTTGGTTGGATTTTGATTTTTGGTATTGTCATGTGTCATCCCCTTTCCAATCAACTCTAAGCTCAACATTGAATGTTGGCTTTTACTTGTTGCTCAGTAAATAACATCAATTGTTGATGCACGCAGGTAAGATTCCTCTTGCTCAGCTCAGTAAAGGATTATTGCAGTAATATTGACATGCCAAATAAAGGATTATTGCAGTAATATCAACTCTATGATTTTTTATATGTCCAACTGTGTGCGTGAGGTTTATTGCAGTAATATTGACATGCTTGTTTTTAGACTTATAATGATTTTACATTTTTACTTGGAACATTGTGTTAATAGAGAAGTGAAAATTGAAGATCAAGAGATAACAAATATGCTAACATTTTTGTTATCAAGGTTGGAGATGATGTGATCCAGTATTCAAGTTTTACCTAAATTGATTGCTTCTGTAAAGAATTGTAACAAGCCCGCGGGGGGACCTCGCTACAGCTCGGACTCGGTTTTTGTCACGGTTCTTAATCTTGAACCAAAGAGTCCAAATCCGGCAAATCGTTTTGAGAAAACAGATTTTTGAAAGAAGTGCCAAACATGGACTGCTTTGCCAGATACAGAGTCGCCACCTAAATATTTTATTTTGGGAAATTTAGGAAACCCTGACTCGTTTGCCTAAGGCCACGTGTCCGTCATCACCAAAGTTGCCTCAGCTCGGGAACTTGGGTACGATTGGGGAAGGTCACTTCGTGAGCACCCCCGCTCGCCCGATCAAAGATCGGCCTCTACTAACCATGATATCTAGTTTTGAAAACATTATGCGTTCTTATTCCGGTTATTAGCTTAGATTTACTATGTGATGAGCACAGCATACAAGAATAGACCGAGTCGCCTGAATTGGAACAAAACACTTCATGTTTATTTTTGAAAGATGGTTTGCTACTCGCAAGTAGGCTTAAAATGCAGATTTTGCCACCCTCGGGTGGGCTTAGAAAAGATGGTTTTGCCACTATCTAGTGGGCTTAAGACTCACAGTCAATGCATTGTTCCAATCCAAATAACCCAACCTTCACTCACAGACATTCAAGCAGTTATATCACATAAGCACATAGCCTCATGGTAAGCATGCTATCATGGCAGTCACTCACACGCATGCAAGGATGCTAAAGCATAAAAACTCACCGAGTACTCCAAGCCAAAACAGAAACTGATTAGAAATCCATGCATGATCTTAATTATACAGAAATGCCTAATGCAACACATGCAAAAATGTAACTATAGCAGGCTCAGCTGTCCTAAACATGGCATATGAGATGCAACAGTTAACAAGTACTCAATTTGGAATTGAAATACAGATGCAGTTAGTATGGTGCGCCGAGCCCGGTGCATGCAAAACAGAATGAATGAATGCAACATGCTATCATACTGTATGCTAATTGAAACATGCCCTAATCTAACCATCATAAGCGGGTAAATAAAAGGGAAGAAAGACGTGGGGTTGGAAGACATACATCACACACACGCACACTTATTACAATTATGCCCTCGCACAGAGGGTCCGAATAAATAATATACAGTCCCAAATGAATAAATAATACAGTCCCGAATAAATACAAAAAAAATCCTAATTAATTAACAAATTAACTAAGAAAGTTATAAATTGGCATGCAAGCCAGGGACTGCCTCAACTCTGATGAATGATGTATGTTTGGGCTGCCTTGCGCGGAAATCCACTGGGATGCCCCAATTAGCCTCTGTTTTGCAATTATTTTTGGAAAGCGCGCCAAGCCCCGACAGACTGCTGATTCTTGATTTGCTGCAACAAAGAGCAAGAAAGGGGCATGGCAATGTATTTTCACAAATGTATGCATGCCTCGATCCTCGTGCCACCAATCACGCATCTCGATGCATGATGGCCGAGGAGTCGAATTGCACAACTCAATATGGAATGAATGCACATGAAAATACAACTAAGACCTAGCTCCATCATGGACAATCCGGAGTGTCGGTGACTGGGGAATTGAGACACGTTCTGTCACTCGAAGTACGAAACGTCCCTCGTTTCCCGTGCTCGGGCTAACTCCTATCCCAAACACAATGCAATATGCATGGCATGCATGAATGCAATCTAAGATACAACCTAACATGCACAATGCTATGAGATGGCATACACGATGCACGAGGTAACATGGCATACGCATTGCACTAGCATACAACCTAGCATACACAATGCTTATGAAATGAAATGGCATACACAATGCATAATGGACTTACACCAACACAAGTGGACCTCAGCCACACTCACATAGGAGGCCATTAGATGAAAATGAGACAACTCGAGATGCGTGCACGCACGCACACAAACCGAGGACCGACCCTAAGGCACGAAATGCCACTCTAACAAGACATGGCAAAGCATGGAACATGGCATCTAAACACATGAATTTCAGCACTGAAATGAGATGCAAAACAGCCCCGAAACATGGAAAAATGGCATCCAATGCATGGAATGAGACCCGAAACATGAAATTAGGCGCATGGCATGACCTATGGCTATGCAACGCATGCATTATTTGAACATGAAGTGTGAAGAAAGAATCAAGAAAGCCCCAAAACAAGCATATTTACAGTTTTAAGCAAGGCCAAAAAGTGAACACAAATAGGGCTAAACCAACATGCAAAAATGGCCCTAAATATGAGATAAAGAAGCAAGTAGCAGCTGCTAACCTCAAACAGAGAAGGGCCCTTCTACAATGTTTAAGAGGGGCCCAAAATATGGTATTTTTCAGTTTACAACAAGCCACAAAAACAAACACAAGTATGGCTAAGCTCTCATGCAAGAAATGGGCCAAAAGAGGGACAAAGAAGCAAGTGATGGTTTCTGGCCCCAAACACAGAAGGGCCCTTCAATAATGTTGAAGACGGGCCCAAAATATGGCATTTTAAAGTTGATGACCAGACCCAAAACAGTGCACAAGCATGCTTAAAATACTATGCAAAATAAGGCCTAAAAAAGAGGTTTAAACACAAAGTACAAAAAGGGTGCCTCAAACAGTAAAGGACCCTTAATGAAATATGAAGAGGGGGTCAAAATAAGGCCATTTATAGTTTGGACCAGAGCCCAAAAACAGAAGCACAAGAGGCTAACAAATCATGCAAAAATAAGGCCAAAAGAGGGATATAAAGGCAAGTGGCAAATGGAAGCCTCAAACAGTGATGATCCCTTCAACAATGTTGAAGAATGGCTCAAAATAATCCACTTTACAGTTTACCACCGAGCCCAAAACAATTTAAAAATAGGCCTAAAATACTATGCAAGAAAGAGGCATACAAGAGAGGTAAAGAGGCAAGTGCAAAAAGGAAGCCTCAAACAGAGAAATACCCTTAAACAAACATGAAAAAGAGCTCAAAATAATTCTATTTTCAGTTAGGGTCGGAGCCCAAATATGCAAGCACAAAGAGCTAAGATATAGATCAAAAAAATGCACCAAAGAAGGAGAAGGAGACTTACCCTTGAAGACTCAACTTCCAGCTGCTTTTGGCCCAAGTTTGGGTGCTCCTAAGCTCTGAAGAACAACCTCAAGTTTCTGGAATGGAGGATGGAAGGGTGG
Organism: Camellia granthamiana; assembly: GCA_036172215.1. NCBI lineage: Eukaryota > Viridiplantae > Streptophyta > Magnoliopsida > Ericales > Theaceae > Camellia > Camellia granthamiana. The sequence goes on from JAXFYN010000080.1 coordinate 78,383, forward strand.
GGGGTATGGGTTGTAGAGTAAAGGATGTAGGATTTGGGAGGTTTTGGTGCTTGAAGTGAGGGAAAGAGAGAGATGTAATGCAAGGCTCCAAAAGCAATTTTTCTAACCCCTAAAACCAGAGCTGGGGTGCTGTTTATATAGGCAAAAGAGGGGGAGAAAATGGGGGAAAAATGGGGGGGAAAACAATTCAAGTTTCCCCCCCAAAAGTTGGCCCCCCGGATACAAAATCTGGGGGGAAACAAAATACATATTTGGAATGTACTCATAGAGAGGAGGAAGGCCGGCCCCTTATCCAGGTTGCAGGTGGCCGACCGGCCCTCCCCATGGCCGGTCGGCCAAGGTTCAAAAGGGTCAAGCTAGATTACTGGCCGGCCACCTCAAATTGGTGGCCTCCCATGTGTGCTCAACACAGCCATGTGGTCACAAATTGGAGAAAGTGAACCAGGAGAGAGAAAAAGCCACTTTTTAAAGGGGTTCAAAATGTTCAATCACAATTACTGGCCGGCCATATGATATTGGTGGCCTCCCAGGTGTCTACAACACAAATATGTGGTTTAGGGTTCAAGAAAGTGGTCCCGGGGTGGTCAACATTAGCTTTGAAGTGAGAAAAACGGCGACGGAGGGCGATGAAGGAATAAAACTGGTTGTCAGAACAATTATTGGCCTCCCATCCCTCTACGACCTTTCTAACAATGAAACAGAGGTCTCCACCAAAAATGAACCAAAACCGATGCAAAATGAAGGTTCGGGGGCCAAAACGCGCAGCCCGGGGCCCCAAAAACTGACTATCAGACATCGGAAGGGGTGTTCGAACACGAAATTGGTCTCTCAGACCACAGTATCCCTCAAAAGGGAGTAAATAAGATGCATGCCAAAAACCGGAGCAAACGGAGATGGTTAAGCGGTCCCGAACCGAGGCACACGACCAACGACTCCGAAAATCGGGAACCGGGCTCCGAAATGGGCAAAATGGCCTACGACCACGAAACGTAGCCTACGGCCACTGAGAGATGGTCTACGAGACCTCTCCCTCCCATCTGGAAGAGAAACAGAGAAAAGCGAGCCTGGTTTGCAAACCGAGGCAAAGCATGAAAGAGTCCGGAAGTCCGGAGGCAAGGCTCGCAGTCGAGACTCTGAAACCTCTGAACGAGCACGATATGCAACATCACCAAGCGCTCAATCGGTGACGTCTGAGTCTTAAGGTCAGTCAAAAATGGGGTGTCTACAGTTGCCCCTCTTTGACAGAACTCGAAAGTCATAAGTGACGGGAGTGAATGTCAAAGCCCAGAGACGACTCATTTTTGACAAGGCCGAAGACTTACACAAACAGGTGAGATAAACAGAGATGTGCCCGCAAGCATACCCGCAGGCAGGGGGCAAAAAAAAATGCAAAATGGTATGCACAAGGCCAGATGTGGTTTGATGATTATGCAAATGCAGCGAGCTGTAATGAAGCAAGTATTCGCAAATAGATGCAACAGTTTTAAGCAAGAATGCAAAGCAACAACTACATTTCATGCAGTTAGGAATGCAGAGAATCATTCAATTCTCGTCGCGTCTCACACGGAGAAGATACGATACCTGCGCGATTCGTCTGGTCGCACCAGCTTCAAATGAACCGTATATAAAATATCGTGCCTGCAAAAGAAAGAAACTCAACAAGCACAACATATCTAACAACATATGTTCAATGTGATATCGAATGCAGACAATCGCGGTGTCGATGGAAAAGTGCATCGCAATGCGGGAAGAAACGCGCATGGCAACGCGAGCTCAAGCACGGAGGCTTGGTGATATCAAAGAGACGTGTATAACAATGCAAGTACGCGCATGAAAATGCATGACAATGCAGAACAGGCGTAAACCAGGATGTATGTTTGTCGCAAAACAACGAGCAAAGGGAGTGCGCGTTTCGGCGAGGGTGACTCAATTGCGGCCTCCAGTTCACCTCCCGGAGAGGTTACAACATGTTCAGAAGGATATATCTCACTTTCAATGAGTAATGATGAGACACGCATTGGAAGTTGAAGCTGAGGTTCCGGCGGAGCGATTTCGCGACAAGAAGTGCACTTCTCTTGTACTTTTTCAGGTCCCGGGAACTCCGATCCTCCTCAAAATTTGCAGAGAGCTTGGTGGGCACCTTGGGAACACCACCGGCCATCTTTATTGGGAGAGGGAGGCCACCGGCCAGCTTTTGAAAAGGAGAGGGCCGGCCTGCCAGAAAATGGGGCCGGTCAGCCACTTTGCCAATTTCGGGACAATTTTGTCTTTTCAACCTCTTTTCTTTAAATACACTCACCCAAACACTTTGTGCTCACAAGTGCAGCTCCAAAATCATCTCCTCTAGCTTCCCAAACCATTTTCTCCCTCAGATCTGTGCTCTATATGCGTTTTCCAACGTCCCACGCAAGTTGTTTTCGCGAAATCTTTTAGTTTTAAGCATTTTGAACCGATTAAATTTTGATTTCGGGGCTTCTTTTCTCATTTTCGCCACTTGAGGTGAGTTTGTCTCAATATTTGGAAGATTTTCTCGAGGGTTGACTTTTGTTGACTTTTTCATTTCTCGAGAGTTGACTTTTGTTGACTTTTTCCAATTTTGGCTCATTTTTGCTCCTTTTTGCAGATTTTCTGAAATGGCTGGTCATTTCCCTCACGGTGGAGGTCCTCCGGGTGTCGGAGATGATCCCGATATCATGGCTCTGCCTCCGACGGTTCGACCCTTCATACCCGAGAGGTACGACCCACCGGCACATGTTCTTCCGTGGGATGTTTTCTTTCACTTCACCGATTTCGACGAGCGAGCACCCGGGGATCTCCTTCTGCGGGAGCCAGAGTATCACCTCTTCCATGAGGCACGAGAGGTATTTACTTCGTTCTTACCTTATTTTGCAACATATTATGAATTTCTCATGCATTCTGTTTGTATTCTGAACACACGGTTCAATCACTTGAATTTCTGAACACTCAGCCCAGAAATTGATTGCGAACACACGGCACACACTGGTTGAGAATTGAACACATGGCCCAAGCACTGGTTTTCTGAGCACACAGCCCGAACTAGAGGTGAACACGCAGCACACACTGATTGAGATTTGAACACGCAGCCCAAACACTGATTTTCTGAACACACAGCTCGAATTGAAGCTGAACACGCGGCACACACTGATTGAGAGTTGAACACGCAGCCCAAACACTGATTGAGAGTTGAACACGCAGCCCAAACACTGATTTTCTGAACAGACAGCTCGAATTGAAGGTGAACACGCAGCCCAAACACTGATTGAGAGTTGAACACGCAGCCCAAACACTGATTTTCTGAACACACAGCTCCAATTGAAGGTGAACACGCAGCACACACTGATTGAGAGTTGAACACGCAGCCCAAACACTGATTCTCTGAACACACAGCTCGAATTGAAGGTGAACACGTAGCACACACTGATTGAGAGTTGAACACGCAGCCCAAACACTGATTTTCTGAACACACGGCTCGAATTGAAGGTGAACACGCAGCACACACTGATTGAGAGTTGAACACGCAGCCCAAACACTGATTTTTTGAACACACGGCTCGAATTGAAGGTGAACACGCAGCCCAAACACTGATTTTCTGAACACACAGCTCGAATTGAAGGTGAACACGCAGCACACACTGATTGAGAGTTGAACACGCAGCCCAAACACTGATTCTCTGAACATACAGCTCGAATTAAAGGTGAACACGCATCACACACTGATTGAGAGTTGAACACGCAGCCCAAACACTGATTTTCTGAACACACAGCTCGAATTAAAGGTGAACACGCAGCACACACTGATTGAGAGTTGAACACGCAGCCCAAACACTGATTTTCTGAACACACGGCTCGAATTGAAGGTGAACACGCAGCACACACTGATTGAGAGTTGAACACGCAGCCCAAACACTGATTCTCTGAACACACAGCTCGAATTGAAGGTGAACACGCAGCACACACTGATTGAGAGTTGAACACGCAGCCCAAACACTGATTCTCTGAACACACAGCTCGATATTCTGTATCTGATTTGATTTTGCACACAGCTCATACGTTTTGTTTGCACGCAGCTTATTCATTTTATTTGCACGCAGCTCATTCATTTCATTTGCACGCAGCCCATTCATTTCATTTGCACGCAGCTCATTCATTTTATTCTAAAATGTTGAAGCATGTATTCATTCTAAATGCAGGTGACTTCTCGCACTGTGCGGGGGTATGGCTCTACCGCAGTGAGGGACTAGTATGCCGAGCTCCCGGAGGCTGTCCGGGATTTAGTTGACTTGGCGGGGTTCGGGCCCTTCTACACTGGGCTATCTCGTTGTCCTGCCAGGAGGACGTTGATGGCCGCCTTGGTGGAGAGATGGTGGGACACCACCAACTCCTTCCATTTTTCTGCCACGGGGGACTTGACTATGACCCCGCTTGACTTTGCCGTATTGGCTGGCCTTGACGTGGGGGGTTGGCCCATCCCTTACAACGAGGACATGGGCCAGTGGGAGGCCGCTTGGATACATTTACTGGGGGCTCACCCGCCTGTTGATAGATCTTCGGGCAGGGTCCGGTACACGTGGTTCTCTTCCCATTTTCGAAGGGTGGAGATGGAGCCCGGGACTCCTGAGGAGGCAGCACAGTATGCCCGTGGTTTTCTGATGTTCCTCTTTGGGACTACTTTGTTTGCCAATAGGGGGAACATTGTTGGGCTATATCTATTGAGTGCTTTGGTGGACCTATCACAGGTCAGACGGTATGATTGGGGTGGCGCCGGCTTAGCCACTCTTTACTGCTACATGAGTGCGACCTCCCGCAGACGGGGGGACTTACTTGGTGGTTATTGGAGAGCCTGGGAGGTACTTTTCGCCCTCTTGATTTACATTTCTGCTCCTCATTACTTGTACATTGCACACATGGCGCACTCTACACTCTGTATTTTGCCCTCAGCACTTTGCATTTACATTCTGCACTGTTTTCCACAGTTATGGGTCTATGTGTACTTCCCGATATTAGCCCTGGAGTTGGTGGTAGAGGGGCCCCTCGTGACCCCGTACTCACTTGTATTTGAGGGCCAGCACCTGCCGAGACCCCGGGAGTCCCTCCTTTATCTACGGCAGTACTTCGACACGGTGCGGTCGACGGAGGTATTTCAGAACTCTCAGTCCTTTCTGTTTTCATCTTTGATTTGTCTTGCATTTTCCCGATTTCTGATTGGGTTATGCATCGGTTATCCGCAGATCACATGGCAGCCCTGGGCGCCCTTAGGTGAAGGTCTCCGATTCCAATTTGCCGGAGGACAGGGTGCCTCCCAGTACAGGATCCTATTCGAGGGGCCAGTTGGTAGGGCCTGGTTTCTGGGGGAGCGCTTCTTGCGTCAGGTGTGGGGCTATACTTCTCAGGACCCTCCCTCAGCACCCCCAGTTGGTATGCGGATTGCTGACAGGCTCTCCTTCCGGGATGTTACTAGTGCTATGCTGGGTACTGACGCCTTACTGCATCTTGAGGAGGGAGATTATGCCACTTACCGTCACATATACTTGATGCCTCCATTGACGGGAGTTCGTACTCCGACGATGAGGCCTGCTGGCATGCCCTCTTCGAGCCAGGCCCGGGCCGCGGACGCCCCTTCCACCAGCAGGGCCGGTACATCTAGAGGTGGGGGTAGATTTGTTCCCCCGGTTCCTCGGACTCTCCATCATCCTGGATGGCCGGACATGCCGACCGAGTTGATGGGGTGGCAGTATGGGGACTATTTCTCCGATTCCGATCCCGATAGAGCCTCCGATGCCTGGCCACCGATATGTCAGAGACCCCGACTCACCACCGGTATGTTTTACAGCTTTGATTCATTACTCAGATACTTGGACGTTCATTCCTTCACTGATACCCTTGCCTTTGTATCTGCAGCCCCCCGTTGAGTACATGGATCAGGTGCTCGAGATGGTAGCCTCACTTGAGGGGATGGTCCTGCGGAGAGAAGCGCAGTTGTCTATCATGGGCTTCCAGGTACCCTTTAGTTTTCTGGCATTTATCATACTTCTGATGATATGCTGATTTTGAACATTCTACTTTACTGATAAGCTGCTTGTGTAGAGCACATCTGACACACACCCCACTTGCACACTGTATTCACATGTACCTACTTCATGTAGTTTTCTTGTATTTACATCTGATGTACATGTTTGAGCTGATGTATTCAAATTGAACTCTCTATTTTCAGATGCCTCAGGTATATGCTCAGCCGCGGGCCGGGCCACCTGGGCCTTTTTGGGGAGGTGGACCATCTGGGCCTTTTCGAGGAGCCGGGCCATCCAGGCCTTCTCGAGGAGCTGGGCCATCCAGGCCTTTTCGAGGAGCTCGGGGAGGGGGGTCATCTCGTAGACGCAAGGCACACATTGTAGAGGAGGAGCCCGGTGAGGATGAGGAGGAGGAGGCTGCAGATCGTCAGTCGGAGACATCTGCTGATAGAGAGAATGGCTCTGATCCTGATTCGGGGAGTGGAGGCGAGGCTGAGGGGGATCCCGAGGATAGTAGCTTCGACTTGGATGATGGTGGTAGTGCAGAGGCTGCTTCGCAGAAGAGGATGAAGAGGGCCTCTTATTCCCGCTCCTGAGAGCATTGATGCTGCAGTCCCCTATTTTATTTATCTTTTTGCTAGTAGTTGTAGCACATTGTACATTATTAGGCAGTTTCATTTTCTATAAAACTTGTACCCTCATTTGCAAAAATGTTGTAACAAAGGAAGCATGACGGAATGAAACAGCTTTTGAAAAAGTGTTGTACTTTATGCTTTCAGCATCGCATCGCATCATTTTGCACAAAAATGAGATTTGGATGGAAATGTGCATTGTGTATTTACCAGGTCAGGTAGTGAACCGACACAACAAACCAAACAACTTTAACTTACTAAGAAGCAACAAAACCTTAGCAAGTTTACAACTCGATAAGCAAAACAGAACAAAATAAGAGTAACAACTCAATTACACAAAACTTGACAACTCGATAAACAAAACTCAATAAACAACATAGCTCGACTAACAAAGCAACAACTCGATAAGCAAAAACAACAACTCGATAAGCAAGACTAAACAACAACTCAATAAACAAAGTGTGTTTCGGACGACCTGGGCGACGGAACGCATCCGAAACTGAGGGAAATTGAGGCCTTCGACACTCCCGATGCATAGAAATGCTTGGAACTTCCTTCTGGAGGGTAAAACAAGGCCAATGGCACACATTGGAGCATGGCCGGCCACCTTTGGGAGTTGGCCGGCCAGTTTTCTGTATTTAAGGAGAGAAAGGTGGCCGGTCTACTAGAAAAGGTGGCCGGCCGGCCACTTAGCTCTGCAACCACCAAATTTTTGACACGTGTCCCCTGAATAGTGTCTTATCCTCTTTAAAAGCCCCAACTTCGGGGCTGATTCATTTCATCTTAGTTTTTCACCAAAATGGAGGCCTTTCTCGCTAAAAATCTCGCAGTTTGGATGTCTTCTTTAGATGGCTCGGAAAAGTTGAATTTCCGGGGTTTTGGCTTGAATGCACTATTCATGCTGAGCTGCACTCCGCTGCACTTCCCCTTCCTCCATGCCGCGGCGAGGTTTTGGAACCCGGTAACGCATGTTTTTAGCTTCGGTGGGCAAGAGGTATGTCCAACTTTCGAAGATTTTCAAGTTTTGATGGAATCTGAACGTTGTGAAGAGATTTTGCCTCAGTTTCGCTTCGGCCACGCCCAAGCTTTAGGGCAGATGTGTGGGCTTACCATGCATGATGCCCGGTCTCTGATCTGCAACGGGGAACTGGACATTCTCGGCTTGATCCATCGCTTTTCTGACGCTGGTGACCGCGGCAACCATTATTGGCAAGGTTTTCGGCAACACGCCCTTTGCTTGTGTATGCTATCTCACTTTTTGCTCACTCCAGGCTTTGGCGGATCTAGCATTCGTCTGATTGAAGTTGCTCAAGGCTTGAAAGAAGGAAAGAGCTGTATCGTCATGACATTGGCCGAGACACTGATGGGCTTGGATGCTTTCTATCGCCGGGAGACGACCAGATTAGCGGTGAGTCCACTACTGCTGCAGGTGATATTTCCCACCCAATCTCACATATATATGGCTCACGTCACTCGACCCTCGGGCTCGGTTTTTCTCACAAAACCCTTTTCTCACTTTTCTCTCATCGTACATCTCTCTATTCTTTATTCTCTCATTTTTCATCCCTCCGCAGGTATGGTTGATGGATAAATTGCAGGTTGTGGACTCTTGCCCAGCCTATTCAGCTCGTGGCTACTTCTTTCGCCAACGCTTAGTCGATGCCCCTGACGAAGGGTGGTGGTTTGATTGGATGTGCAATTTGTCTGTAGATCGTATTGCTTGGCACTGTCCTTGGCTCAATCTCCCGGCGATGAGCTATAGCATGTCCCGGCTGGTCGGGATCCAGTTGATTGGCCTGACCCACTGTGTGTTCTACTTTCCGTTCCGATTCCAGCGTCAGTTTGGCCATGATCAGACTTGCCCGCCGGAGGGGATAGAGTACCCGGCTGCATTCCCGGTCCGAGGCGCTCAACTTGCCCGTTATGCCACGGCATGGAGGACTCGAGAGCTCCTGGCCCCTGCTTCTACTTTCAGTTACACTTTGTCTGACGAGTGCTTGGATTGGATCAATGAAGAGGCACAGATTGGGCCCAGCTTGGCATCAGAGGCTTCGACTGGCTCTGGGAGGGGGCGCAGGGATACCTGACTTATCTACGCCTCGGATTTATTGCTTTACTAGTACTTTCAAGTTTTCTTCATGAATGTAATAAAAAGCAACTTCAATTTGTATGCAAGAGCAGGAGAACTCTGCTTTGAAATCAATGAAATTGAAGGTTGTGGGTACTGAAAATTTTCCGCTTTGGTCCAAAAATGGTCTTAGTTGTGAAAAGATTAGTTTGAACAAAGTCAACTTTTATTAAAACTTTTCAAAACTATTTTCGATATGGATCAGAACTGGACACGCCTGAGATCTGTCACTGAGATGCACAACCTCGGATTCCAGCAACTGGAAAGTTGCCCCCAGTCTGCATAGCACCATGGCACTGCACAGCAACGGAAAGTTGCCCCTAGTCTGAAAAGCACCGCACCGGAGATCACGATAAATGCTGATGGACAAGGATGACTGAGATGATCAAATGGACAAAGTTGATCGGGGAAAACGTTTATGGCTGAACTTCATGATGAAGTTGCCTACGTATCCCAAAGATGGGAATCAAGCCTTACGTAGTTCAGGCTTAGGTTCGCTCGGGTATTTTTGCTCTCCTTTTACGCTCTAACTTTTGCCAAGGCCGCCCTTTGCGGGTTTTCAACCTTGCGAGCTCAGTTTTTATAATTTCAAATTTTTTGTGCTCTGAGTTTTGCCTAGGTCGCCCTTTCGGGTTTTCGGCCTAGCGAGCCTCTCAAGGGTAATATTTCTTCAACTTGTCCATGTTGATCGGCTGTGAAAACTCTAAGCCATCCAGATCCATCAGAACCACAGCTCCACCTGACCAGATAGACTTAATGATGTAGGGACCAGTCCAATTAGGTCTGAACTTGCCCCTAGGGTCGTGGATGGGAGCCCGGTTGTCCTTAAGTACCAAATCTCCTTCCTTTAAATTCCTGGACTTAACCTTCTTGTTGAAAGCCCAGGCAATTCTGCGCTGGTAACCCTGAATATGGTACAGTGCTTTCAGTCTTCTTTCATCAAAGAGCATGAGTTCCTCAAATCTGCTTTGCTGCCAATCTGCCTCGGCTATTTGACATTCAGCCAATACTCGCAATGACGGAACCTCAATCTCAATAGGTAGAACAGCCTCCATCCCATAAACCAATGAATACGGAGTTGCCCCAGTAGAAGTTCTGATTGAAGTCCGGTAGCCCCACAGAGCAAACGGCAGCTTATCTGGCCAGTCCCGGTAGGTTTCCACCATCTTCTGTAGTATGTGCTTGATATTCTTGTTGGCGGCCTCAACCGGTCCATTGGTTTGTGGCCGGTATGTGGATGACTTATGAAAAGCCACGTTGTATTTTTCCAACAAGTCTATCACTTCTTTCTTAAAGTGGGAACCGTTATCTGAAATTACCTCGTTTGGGACCCCGTAGCGACAGATGATGTTGTTTCTGATAAACTTTGCGACGTGTGAAGCCTTTTACACCGCATAAGATTGGGCCTCGACCCACTTCGTGAAATAATCTATCGCAACCAGGATGAACTCATGCCCATTTGACCCCTTTGGAGTGACGGTCCCGATCACATCAATTCCCCAGACTGAAAATGGCCATGGTGAAGTCATGTTGTACAGCTTCGACGGCGGGATATTCATGCGATTTGCATGAATTTGACACTTGTGGCATCGCCGGACAAAACCGATACAATTTTCCTCCATGGTGGACCAGTAGTAATCCTGCCTGAGGATCTTCCGTGCTAGCATTACCCCGTTCATATGTGCTCCACATTCCCCTCCATGGATGGCTTCCATCAGACGCTTTGACTCTTCGGCATCAACACACAGCTTATGCATTCCCAAATGACCTCTCTTATACAGCTTACCCCCACAGATGATGAACTGAACGGCCATTCTTCTGATTGCCCTTTTGTCTTTGGCATTTACCCCTGGCGGGTATGTTTCCTTCTCCAAGAAATTCCAAATGTCGTAATACCAGGGGTTTTCGTCCTGAACTTCATCTATAGCAGCAATCAACTCGTAGGCAGGTGCAAATTTCTGGTCAATGATAACTGGACGCATCCGGACTCCACACGGGATGTCTATCATAGAAGATAGAGTTGCTAAAGAATCTGCGAACCTGTTGTTCTCTCTTAGTAGATGAGCAAAGTTTAGCTTCTCAAATCGAGGAATTAGCAAGTCCAAGGTCTGGTGATACATCATCATCTTTTCCTCTTTTACTTTCCAGTCTCCTTTTGCTTGAGACACAACAAGGTTCGAGTCTCCAATGACGTCCAACCGTCTTGCCCCTAGTTCCAGGGCTGCTTCCAAACCAGCAATGCATGCTTCATATTCAGCTTCATTGTTCGAGACTTTGAACCGGAGTTTGAAGGCTAAGGGAATACGGGAATCGTCAGGTGCTATCAGCAACACTCCTATCCCATACCCATGTTGATTTGACGCTCCGTCAAAGTACATCGTCCAAGTTTCATCGTCGATATGTAGAATTGTTTCATCTGGGAATAGGTACTCAACTGCTTCATCCCCTTCAACCGGGTGGTCGGCAAGGAACTCTGCCACCGCTCTCCCCTTTACTGACTTGCGTGTTACATACTTCAGATCGAATTCGGAGAGCAACAGCAACCAACGAGCTAGCCTACCCGTAAGTGCTGGTTTCTCGAAAAGATATTTGATGGGATCGAGTCGTGAAACCAACATTACGGAGTGAGCTAACAGGTAGTGCCGCAGCTTCTTGGTAGCCCATACCAAAGCTAAACAAGCCCTTTCCAGCGGTGTGTAGCGGGTCTCATACTCTAACATCTTCTTGCTAAGGTAGTAGATGGCTTTCTCTACTTTGTCCTCTGATTCTTGCGCAAGCATAGAGCCCATTGTAGTCTCGGTCACTGACAGATACAAAATCAACGGTTTCCCCGGTTCTGGTGGTGATAAAACGGGCGGGTTCTGTAGTCTGTTCAAACGCAGCTTGACATCGGCCGTCCTATTGGAACTTCTTGCCTTCTTCAGGAGACCAAAAAGTGGTTCACAAGTCAAGGTTAATTTTAAGATAAACCGTCTTATGAATTGCACTTTACCCAGAAAGCCTCGCACCTCCTTTTCAGTCCTTGGTGGTGGCATTTCTAAGATGGCCTTGATTTTGGAAGGGTCGACTTCGATGCCTCTTTGTGTAATCAGAAACCCCAGCATTTTTCCCGCTGTAACACCAAATGTACATTTTTGAGGATTCAGCCGCAACCAAAATTCTCTGATCCTTTGAAAAAACTTGTACAAGGCGATGTAGTGGCCCTCTCTATCTTTGGACTTGACAATCATGTCGTCCACGTACACCTCAACCTCCTTGTGGATCATATCATGTAATATTGTGGTCGCGGCCCGTTGATAAGTAGCTCCAGCATTCTTTAGCCCAAATGGCATGACTCTATAGCAGTATGTCCCCCACGGGGTGGTGAATGCAGTCTTTTCCCGGTCTTCTGGTGCCATTACTATCTGATTGTAGCCGGAGAAGCCATCCATGAATGAAAGCAACGCGTGCCCTGCTGTGAAATCCACCAACTCATCAATATGCGGTAAGGGAAAATCGTCCTTTGGACTAGCTCTGTTCAAATCCCTAAAATCTACGCACACTCGGATCCTGCCATCTTTCTTTGGCACCGGAACAATGTTGGCCAACCAAGTCGGATATTCAGATACCAGCAGGAAGCTTGCGTCGATTTGCTTGGTGACCTCTTCCTTAATCTTGAGAGCCCAATCCGGGCGGATCCTCCTGAGTTTCTGTTTGACTGGTCGGGCCTCGGGGTCAAGAGGGATCCGATGCTGTACAATCTCAGGATCGATTCCAGGCATGTCTTCGTAGGACCACGCGAAAACATCTTTGAAATCTTTTAATAAAGCAACTAAGCGCTCGCGTTCCTCCGAAGATAACGTGGACCCGATCTGGACCAGCCGCGGGTCCTCCTCAGTACCAACATTCACGGTAATGATTTCATCCATCAGGGGTTTGACAAATCTCTCCTGCTCTTGTTCAATTAAGCGTTGCAAAATCGGAGGAATTTCTTCCTCGTCGTTTTCATCAAAATTTTGAAAGTCTGAGTTCATGCAATAAATCAAGGGCACAGAAAAGTACTCAGAAACCACAGCTACTTGATTCTCATTAAGTTCATCCAAATCGTCCGAATTCTCGGTTACAACAGACTCAAATAAGAAAGAAAAAGACGACTTGGACAAGACTGTGGTATCCGGGTTATCATCCCCAGGATTACCAGACTCAAACTCAGTCGAGCTGGAACCTGATTCCGACTCACAAGACTCGGTGGAATCAGATTCCGGCTCACTACCTGATCCGGTGCTGCTGGACAAAAATCCCTCCTCGTATTGCCAAGTAAGAGCGGGGGGGGGGTGGGGCGATAGATGCATCCAAGATAGCCGCTGGTAGGCCCGCAGCCGTTTCAACCCCAATCATGGAAACCGAGAAGTTATCCCCCAAGCACTTTTGGTCGATCGGAGGATCTGAAAGTAGACATGCCAGTGCTACCCCCATTTCAATTTCAGTACCCTCGGAGTCCACTCTGCCTTACACTGCTCAACTTCAGCTGATGGGTCCGTCTGCTCCGTGGCAACGTCATCCCCGGGTAGTTGCAGGTCGAAGAAGATCTCGAAACCTGGCACGCGCTTCTTCTCCGCGTTCAGCCATGGCTCTGGGAAGCCGCAAAACGGAAAGTCCTCCCCCTCCCGGACGAAGCGTCCGTTTAGGGTACCCTGAATGGGCCTATGCATCAGCTCAAATGGCTTCCCAGCCTACTTTGCTCTGGCTCTTCCAGCCATTTCTTTTCCCTTCCTTACCTAGTCCTCTTTGGTGGGCAGATAACCCAATCCAAAGGTATGAGGGTTGTGTGGCACTTCGGCCAATGCTGCGACGCCCTTCCGGCCGCTTCTTCCTAATCCCATCCCGGGGATGTGTTGTAGCTTGTTCATGAGGTAGACAGATTGAGCACTGACGTACACTCCTTCATTCATAGCCATGATATTCTACACCACCCGAGCCTTAGCCAGAGTGAACCCTGATAAGAACACATCCTCCGTGCCATGCTCGATTTCCAAGACTGGTGTGGACACTTCTGGCAGCGGATGGATAGACGAATTCCCGAAGACAATAGCCACCCCCTTCCCGTGAGGGTACTTCAACATCTGGTGTAAAGTGGAAGAGACTGCCTTCACTTGGTGCAACCACGGCCGCCCCAAGAGTAGATTGAAGGTTGCGGGAACGTCCAAGACATGGAATTCAATGTTGTGTTGTCCTGGACCAACCTGGGTCAGAATTTGGACAGTCCCCATCACCTCTCTGCTAGTATTATCATAGGCTCTGATCACTTGAGTAGTCGGTACGAAGTCCACGGGCTTTAACCCAATTGCATACGCTGTTCTGGTTGGGCAGACGTTGATGGCGGACCCGGTATCAACAAGTACCACCGGTATCCACTTGTCTCTACATTCCACCGAACTGTAGAGGGGTTTGTTATGATTTGCGCCCTCCGGCGGCAGTTCTTTGTCTGAAAAGGATAATGCCGGGGAACCTCCTCCCGGAAAGACCAGTCCAACCAGCTGCTCTGGTGTGGTATCTATAGAGAGTTTGGCCTTGTCCATAGCAGATAGGACAGTCTGTCTGTGCACTCGTGAAGCCATAAGCAGCCCCCAGATGGAGATATCTGCTTGTATTTTCTTTAATTGCTTGAGCACAGCCTCCTCTTCAAGTTGTTTCTCTTTCTACTTCTCAGCTTCCTTGTCCTTCCCAGATGCCTCTGGCTGGTCTAGGTGCGGGGGCTTGAAGTACCGCCCGCTTCTTGTCATGTGATCTACCTCATCGAGATACCAGGTGTCATCTGGTTGATTGCTTCCCCAATCCTCGTCTGTGTGGGCAAGACATAAATCGTCGTCTTCCCACCACATCCCATGAGTAGCCAACAAACATCTGTCTGGCTCTGGCGTGATTGTACCCGTAGTACTTCCAGCCCACATGCTCGCAGCATCTTCTGTCTTTGTGCCCACAGCACTCTCAATCCCTTCATGGGCTTTGGCTTTCCGGATCCTCTCAGAATCCCAAAATTTTTCTTGTTCTGCTTGCGTTAGCGCAGTTTGTTGTTCATCTTTCCCTGTATTCGCACTGTCCCAGTTCTGAGCGAAATTCTTCGTACCGGCGCTCTCCGGCAATGTACTCTGACTCTCGGCCCTTCCGGCCACAGCTAATACCTTCGCCCCTGCCAGGCCCTGTTCTGGTTGGAACTCTTCCACAACATCCGGTTAATCATCCAGCCATCCAGTGGCCTCTGCCGATTCCTCATAATCAAACCAGTTGACTGCGGCGCCCCCTGATTCCTGGTCATCTAAAAATTGTAGGTTGGCAAAGTCCTCCTCTACAGCTGTCAAACCACTTGCCCCTTGCTCAAATCCATCCCCCCAGATCACACACAACTCTGCCTTCTCTGACAATTCTATACCCGAGCCAATCTGGCCTGCTGACAGAATGTACTCACTCGGATCATAGGCTTCCCCAGCGAAATTCCCAGACTGTTCAATCCCAGACTCAACAATTCCTTTCTCTTCTGAAGTTCGCCCTATCCCATTTTCGATGGTCACCACCATCGACTCTGGTTGGGTTGTGGAGATGTCCAACATACACAAAGAGTCGGTGTAGTCTGGGAGGAGCACCTCCGGCTTAGGTAGGTGGGATGGGGTGATATAGATACTAGGATCGTAAGACACGACCCCAGTTTGGATGAAGTTGATCCTGTTGGGAGGGGGAGCTTGGTTATGTGGTGGGAGAGGATTTGTTGTGACGTTGGGTTTGTCGGGAGGCGCGATCACCTGTTTGTCAATAAGATCCTGGATCTCGTGACGCAATCTAAAGCAACGGTCGGTGTCATGACCGTGCTGTTGGTGATACGCGCAGTATCTAGCTGGGTCATGAGAGGGAGGGAGTGGATTTGGTAGTGGCCTCGGCTCCAGGGGCGTCAAGTGCTTCTTCCTGATTAATACCCCTAGAGCTTTGGACAGGGGCATATATAGGGGTGTGAAGGTTCTTTGGCCTCTGGGCTGATATTTAGTGGTTTGGGTATTACTTCCGGATGCACCGGAGAAGGGTGTGGCTGCCACGGGTTTCGGAAGGGGAGGGGGAATGGTGGTGACCATGCTCACCTTCGAAGTTCTTGCGGTTACAGCGCCACTCGGGCCTACATTGTTGTTACGGTTAAAGGTCCTCCTAGGCTGTTCCCGATCTTGGTCAATTAGACCCTGTTTCATTGCATCTTCAATTTGTACCCCCATCTCATGTAGATCTGAAAAAGTGGAGAAGGGGAGCACAATCATCTTCTGCATCAATTTTGGTTGGAGATTGCGCACAATCATCCGAATCTGGTCCTTATCGGTGGGCCTTAAAGTCATCATCGAGGCCTTCGCCCTCCACCGGGTTACGAAATCTGAGAAGCTCTCTTTGGACTCCTGCCTTGTCGTTTCGAGATCACGGGTTGTAATCTCAATCTGGGTGTTGTAAGAGTATTGTGTAACAAAGGCTTCAGCCATCTCATCCCAACTCCGTTTGGCATCATCCTCCAACTTCGCATACCAGATAGCGGCCACACCCGACAGGGTCCGGCCGAATAGCGAAAGCTTCTGTGGTCTGGTTAGGCCCATTGGCCGCAATATATCTGAAAATAGCCGGAGGTGGACCATGGGATCCCTGGATCCATCGAAGCGATCAATCTGCAGCATTTTGAATCTATCTGGTAAGGTCACAGCCACATCGGTATATCCCTCCTCGATATCTGAAATAGCCTTTACTCCTTGGGATTTTTTGAATAGCTTCTCGAGCTTGCTCAATTTCAGCGCTGTATGGTCTATTTCGAACTCGAAGGGAGAGTCCGGGTGGTTGGCGGGTGTATGGGTCTTGGACAGTTGAGGCAGAAGTGGGGGCGGAGCTGGCCCCGTTGGAAGGCCTGTGTCCTCCTGGATGTTTTGGACATTCGGCAAGGTGTTCTGGGTGTTCGGCAAGGCATTCTGAACAGTGGGTGTCTGCTCGGGTAACGGGACCCCCGGCGGAGGAGGAGCTGGGTGTGAGGTTGATGTTCCGGCTTGCTGTTGGAGCCTAGTGATGAGCTCGACCTGCTGGGCCATGATTGTGGCCTGCTGTTTAGAGAACTCCGTTTGGCGGACAGCGTCCTCTTGCATTTGTCTCATGCTCTCCTGCATTTGGCGCATCATTTCTTCCATCCCGGCCATATTCTGTTGGTCTTGCTGACTGACTGGTATGTGTATTTCTATGGCGGAAACTGAAACCTCAACCTAATTGTTCACTGCTAGGGTAGACCACTGCTCTGGTAACCTCTGCTCAGACACACTGCGCCTCCTCGGCCTTCTCCTGACAACGGGGGGTAGAGAATGGAACACTGGCTGTCCGTCAACCAGATCCTCAGATCGATTGAGCCAACGACCTCTTGTCCAAAGTGCTTGGGGAATATCTACTAGGTCGGAGGCAATTGTGCTAAAATTGTCCTAGCAAAAAGATAAATAAAGCAATAAGGAAATAAACAACCAGATAAATGGACAGCATAACAGCTTAAAATAAATACACAACACACGGCTGGGCATAATAACATACGGTCGATAAGCTGATTACACACTGTCCTCCAATACTGATCATTATCCCTGAATCACTGTCCCAAAAACTGAATCTGATACCGCAGATAACTGATTCTCAAACACTGACTGATGCTCGCAGGCCTGATGCCCAAACTCACAAACTGATACATGCATTCCTGTAGAGACGCACTCTAAAAGCACATAGCAAATAAGTGAGAGCCAAAACACCCCTATGTTGGGGTAGGGTTTCCCTGTCCTATTTTGTTAGGAACTAGGGTTTCACTACGCACACAGCGGTTTCAAACAACCTATATCAGGTAAGAACCTGTCTTAGTTTGGAATGGTCACTATGGATCCGAATATGCACTAGGTCGAATGGTCAAAAAGGGTGCCCCGGTAAAACCGGGGTTTGTGTTCCCATACTGGCAGAGCCCACAACCGGTCAGCCTTATGGTCATGCCTTGACAAGACAAGCCTCCTGCAAACCATTCAGGAATAGTAGACGGCAAACACGGTGTCCTAGGCGCACCAATGCAAATGCAATGCAAAGAGACACACAAGTGTAGCCAAAACAAGATATCATGAGTTCGAGTCAAGTTCTCTAAATCCCCAGCAGAGTCGCCAGAAACTGTAACAAGCCCGCGGGGGGACCTCGCTACAGCTCGGACTCGATTTTTGTCACGGTTCTTAATCTTGAACCAAAGAGTTCGAATCCGGCAAATCGTTTTGAGAAAACAGATTTTTGAAAGAAGTGCCAAACATCGACTGCTTTGCTAGATACAGAGTCGCCACCTAAATATTTTATTTTGAGAAATTTAGGAAACCCTGACTCGTTTGCCTAAGGCCACGTGTCCGTCATCACCAAAGTTGCCTCGGCTCGGGAACTTGGGTACGATTGGGGAAGGTCACTTCGTGAGCACCCCCGCTCGCCCGATCAAAGATCGGCCTCTACTAACCATGATATCTAGTTTTGAAAACATTATGCGTTCTTATTATGGTTATTAGCCTAGATTTACTATGTGATGCGCACAGCATACAAGTATAGACTGGGTAGCCTGAATTGGAACAAAACACTTCATGTTTATTTTTGAAAGATGGTTTGCTACTCGCAAGTAGGCTTAAAATGCAGATTTTGCCACCCTCGGGTGGGCTTAGAAAAGATGGTTTTGCCACTATCTAGTGGGCTTAAGACTCACAGTCAATGCATTGTTCCAATCCAAATAACCCAACCTTCACCCACAGGCATTCAAGCAGTTATATCACATAAGCACATAGTCTCATGGTAAGCATGTTATCATGGCAGTCACTCACACGCATGCAAGGATGCTAAAGCATAAAAACTCATCAAGTACTCCAAGCCAAAACAGAAACTGATTAGAAATCCATGCATGATCCTAATTATACAGAAATGCCTAATGCAACACATGCAAAAATGTAACTATAGCAGGCTCGGCTGTCCTAAACATGGCATATGAGATGCAACAGTTAACAAGTACTCAATTTGGAATTGAAATACAGATGCAGTTAGTATGGTGCGCTGAGCCCGGTGCATGCAAAACAGAATGAATGAATGCAACATGCTATCATACTGTATGCTAATTGAAACATGCCCTAATCTAACCATCATAAGCGGGTAAATAAAAGGGAAGAAAGACGTGGGGTTGGAAGACATACATCACACACACGCACACTTATTACAATTATGCCCTCGCACAGAGGGTCCGAATAAATAATATACAGTCCCAAATGAATAAATAATACAGTCCCGAATAAATACAAAAAAAATCCTAATTAATTAACAAATTAAATAAGAAAGCTATAAATTAGCATGCAAGCCAGGGACTGCCTCAACTCTGATGAATGATGTATGTTTGGGCTGCCTTGCGCGGAAATCCACTGGGATGCCCCAATTAGCCTCTGTTTTGCAATTATTTTTGGAAAGCGCGCCAAGCCCCGGAAGACTGCTGATTCTTGATTTGCTGCAACAGAGAGCAGGAAAGGGGCATGGCAGTGTATTTTCACAAATGTATGCATGCCTCGATCCTCGTGCCACCAATCACGCATCTCGATGCATGATGGCCGAGGAGTCAAATTGCACAACTCAATGTGGAATGAATGCACATGAAAATACAACTAAGACCTAACTCCATCATGGACAATCCGGAGTGTCGGTGACTGGGGAATTGAGACACGTTCCGTCACTCGAAGTACGAAACGTCCCTCGTTTCCCGTGCTCGGGCTAACTCCTATCCCAAACACAATGCAATATGCATGGCATGCATGAATGCAATCTAAGATACAACCTAACATGCACAATGCTATGAGATGGCATACACGATGCACGAGGTAACATGGCATACGCAATACACTAGCATACAACTTAGCATACACAATGCTTATGAAATGAAATGGCATACGTAGTGCATAATGGACTTACACCAACACAAGTGGACCTCAGCCACACTCACATAGGAGGCCATTAGATGAAAATGAGACAACTCGAGATGCGTGCACACGCGCACGCAAACCGAGGACCGACCCTAAGGCACAAAATGCCACTCTAACAAGACATGGAAAAACATGGAACATGGCATATAAACACATGAATTTCAGCACTGAAATGAGATGCAAAACAGCCCCGAAACATGGAAAAATGGCATCCGATGCATGGAATGAGACCCGAAACATGAAATTAGGCGCATGGAATGACCTATGGCTATGAAACGCATGCATTATTTGAACATGAAGTGTGAAGAAAGAATCAACACAGCCCCAAAACAAGAATATTTACAGTTTTAAGCAAGGCCAAAAAGTGAACACAAATAGGGCTAAACCAACATGCAAAAATGGCCCTAAATATGAGATAAAGAAGCAAGTAGCAGCTGCTAACCTCAAAAAGATAAGGGCCCTTCTACAATGTTGAAGAGGGACCCAAAATATGGTATTTTACAGTTTACAACAAGCCACAAAAACAAACACAAGTATGGCTAAGCTCTCATGCAAGAAATGGGCCAAAAGAGGGACAAAGAAGCAAGTGATGGTTGTTGGCCTCAAACACAGAAGGGCCCTTCAACAATGTTGAAGAAGGGCCCAAAATATGGCATTTTACAGTTGATGACCAGACCCAAAACAGTCCACAAGCATGCTTAAAATACTATGCAAAATAAGGCCTAAAAAAGAGGTTTAAACACAAAGTACAAAAAGGGTGCCTCAAACAGTAAAGGACCCTTAATAAAAGATGAATAGGGGGTCAAAATGAGGCCATTTATAGTTCGGACCAGAGCCCAAAAATAGAAGCACAAGAGGCTAACAAATCATGCAAAAATAAGGCCAAAAAAGGGATATAAAGGCAAGTGGCAAATGAAAGCCTCAAACAGTGATGAGCCCTTCAACAATGTTGAAGAATGGCTCAAAATAAGCCACTTTACAGTTTACAACCGAGCCCAAAAAAATTTACAAATAGGCCTAAAATACTATGCAAGAAAGAGGCATACAAGAAAGGTAAAGAGGCAAGTGCAAAAAGGAAGCCTCAAACAGAGAAATACCCTTAACAAAACATGAAAAAGAGCTCAAAATAATTCTATTCTCAGTTAGGGTCGGAGCCCAAATATGCAAGCACAAAGAGCTAAGATATAGATCAAAAAAATGCACCAAAGAGGGAGAAGGAGACTTACCCTTGAAGACTCAACTTCCAGCTGCTTTTAGCCCAAGTTTGGGTGCTCCTAAGCTCTGAAGAACAACCTCAAGCTGCTAGAATGGAGGATGGAAGGGTGGGGGTATGGGTTGTAGAGTAAAGGATGTAGGATTTGGGAGGTTTTGGTGCTTGAAGTGAGGGAAAGAGAGAGATGTAATGCAAGGCTCCAAAAGCAATTTTTCTAACCCCTAAAACCAGAGCTGGGGTGCTGTTTATATAGGCAAAAGAGGGGGAGAAAAGGGGGGGAAAATGGGGGGGAAAACAATTCAAGTTTCCCCCCCAAAAGTTGGCCCCCCGGATACAAAATCTGGGGGGAAACAAAATACATATTTGGAATGTACTCACAGAGAGGAGGAAGGCCGGCCCCTTATCCAGGTTGCAGGTGGCCGGCCGGCCCTCCCCATGGCCGGTCGGCCAAGGTTCAAAAGGGTCAAGCTAGATTACTGGCCGGCCACCTCAAATTGGTGGCCTCCCATGTGTGCTCAACACAGCCATGTGGTCACAAATTGGAGAAAGTGAACCAGGAGAGAGAAAAGGCCACTTTTTAAAGGGGTTCAAAAGGTTCAATCACAATTACTGGCCGGCCATATGATATTGGTGGCCTCCCAGGTGTCTACAACACAAATATGTGGTTTAGGGTTCAAGAAAGTGGTCCCGGGGTGGTCAACATTGGCTTTGAAGTGAGAAAAACGGGCGACGGAGGGCGATGAAGGAATAAAACTGGTTGTCAGAACAAAACTGGTTGTCAGAACAATTACTGGCCTCCCACCCCTCTACGACCTTTCTAACAATGAAACAGAGGTCTCCACCAAAAATGAACCAAAACCGATGCAAAATGAAGGTTCGGGGGCCAAAACGCGCAGTCCGGGGCCCCGAAAATTGACTATCAGACACCGGAAGGGGTGTTCGAACACGAAGTTGGTCTCTCGGACCACAGTGTCCCTCAAAAGGGAGTAAATAAGATGCATGCCAAAAACCGGAGCAAACGGAGATGGTTAAGCGGTCCCGAACCGAGGCACACGGCCAACAACTCCGAAAACCGGGAACCGGGCTCCGAAATGGGCAAAATGGCCTACGACCACGAAACATAGCCTACGGCCACTGAGAGATGGTCTACGAGACCTCTCCCTCCCTTCTGGAAGAGAAATAGAGAAAACTGAGCCTGGTTCGCAAACCGAGGCAAAGCATGAAACAGTCCGGAAGTCCGGAGGCAAGGCTCGCAGTCGAGACTCTGAAATCTCTGAACGAGCACGATATGCAACATCACCAAGCGCTCAATCGGTGACGTCTGAGTCTTAAAGTCGGTCAAAAATGGGGTGTCTACAAGAATGCAGCATTAGAAGATGTTAATGGTTGTTTAGGTTAATAACTAATGCTGCTGAGTACTTTCCATGTGTATGCTTTCTAATGTTTGCTGAAATTTTGAACTCATTTTTTACTGTCGTGTGTTGAAACAGACAATGGCATGGATCGAAATTTCATGGCTACTCACCCGCTGTGGTGACTGGTAAACCTATTGTAAGTAAACATAGACTAGTTTGTAATTGACATTACTTTTTGATTTTTTCTTCTCATGGTTGCTGATGCTTTTGCTCTATCTTATATTAATGGCTGTTTGATGAAACCAAACTTTCAAAGTACACATATTGTGAATACAATGTATAAATAAAAAAAATTTCATTGTACATGCACTTGCAAATTCCATAATTTCTTATCTTTCTAGCCTTCTTGACATGGTATGCAAGAGTATGTAGATTTTTCAACCATTCAAGTTTATTGAAGTTGTGTTAATGGAATTGGATGATTCAGGTATATAATCATCATTTTGGTGAAGATGATTGATGACTTGATGAAGCTAAGGAGAGCTGTGGATGAAGTTATATTCAGAGAATTTGGAGAGCACACTGAATATTATTATTTTTATGATTTTGTATTGTCATATTGTATTTAAAGGGGTTTTATTTATTTATTTATTTATTTTAAGGAAAATTGAAAAATGAATGCTCATGCACATTATGGTATATATTTTGAGAATGGTAATGGATGATGATGAATGATATAGGTTTGGTTTGAACAAAAGTCAAAAGATCATTAATTATGATTTTTCACTTTTTTTTTTTCAAAAAAATGAAAGAAATGGTGGCATTTTTCTTAAAAACGTCGCGAAATGTCGTCATTATGACGTCAGAGATAACTCCTTTAACGTGCATAGTTAACGGCTGTAAAGAATTAGCGGCGTTTTAGAAAACGTCGTCTAAAGTCTTTAGTGGCGTTTTTCAAACGTCACAAAGATACAACGACGGCCGCATCATTGACGAATTTTATAAATGTCGTTTTATCTTTTTGTGGTGCTTTTCTAGCCTATAGCGGCGTTTATAAAACGCCGCTAATTCCTGATTTTCTTGCAGTGCTCGGTCGACCGATGGTTTGATGAAATCCCAAACACTCTGTTGGAACGCACAATATCAGATCAAGTTTTTTTATTATCAAATTTAAATGAAATTTGATGAAAATTTTCAGTAAAGGGTTGTAGATGCTCTCACAAATAACTCTTCCCTTCACCCCATCTTTCCTCAATACAACCAGATTTGGTTTAATTTTTTATTATTTTTTTTGTTTTTCTTATATTTTTTTATTTTTAGTTAACTTTTACAATATTTTATTCATTTTTTAAAATTTTAAGAAAAAGTAAAATATTTATAAAAAAAAATCTATAAAAATATTTATTAAAAACAAAAAATTATCAAAAAATAGCTTTTGGATTTAAAGACAAGATTCCAAAAAGTTGTTTAAATAATTGCAGTTGGTAAATAGTAAAATAGTAGATAGAATGATGGAGTGAAAATTCATTGTGCTTGTGTAAGTATGAAATAATCGTCACTTGCATAATACTGTTGATCAAACTCAAGTTCCTCCAAACGTTGCCGTATGACATGAAATCACAAATAGGAGCTAGCCTGCAGGTGTGTGCCGGAAACCCCTTCGATACTTAAGTCAAAAATTAGGAGAAATAAGGAGGGAAAGCTTTATGAATTCGAGTACTAAAATTGCAATACTTGGAATTAGGTTAGGCTTGAGCTTTTATAAGTTTCTCATGGCAGAATCTTAACAGGACTTTTAATTCTTCTTTGTAGAGTCCTCTTAGAAATCACATTTATAAAGGATAACATCTATCGTTTAACACTCTCCTCACTGTAAACCAAGTGAGATGATACAACTCTTTGCACGGTTTCGAATCGAGCAAATGTATTGTTTTAGCTTTGCTAGTTCTTTGAGACAACTGAGCAACACGTAGTGCCACACAAACCGAATGTGGTGCGCCGCTATGCTAACGCTACGCGGTACTCCAAATAGCCTGGTTAACACCATGAGCCCAACTACGCTTGACCAGTCTTCATATGATAGTCCGGTCCGATCCACCCTTCAGAGTACCACTAGAGGACAACCACACTAGCCCAACCTCGGCCCAAATCCTAAGTCCATTGAAGCATAGCTCGGTCCACCCGCATTTTGAACCTAGTTTGCCCGATCAAACCAAGCAACATCTTTGATCGGTTCGAACTCTGCGGGGGCCCAAACCATGCAATCTTCCAATTCATAGCCCAGCTAACCCCAAGGACTTGATTTAGACCGGCCCAAATATCTCAGCACAAATTCCCCTCTCAGTGCTAATAAATGCAAAAGAACCATTAAAACAACATTACCATATTAGAGCTATCTACAAAGTTAGAAATCATTGGAGATGATTTTAACTGACTATAATTAACCATAATCATTAATAATGGAATAGTTCCAAACCAATAAAAATCGACTTTCTCAATGGAGCAGTGAAATAGTTTATGGGTACCAGGTCGAGAAAAATAACAATGTTGCATCTCAAGAAAATATCATGAAATTATTTACAAAATTACATTAATAGATCACATTTATTTTGAGTACAGTCCATATTATACTCATTTAAAATTTATACTATATGTTTTATTTTTAAAATAATTTTTGAAATACAAATTTTGAATAGATAACATTTTTCGGAGGAAAATGAGAAAAAATGAGGCTGGCTGCTGAAGACTTTTGATGGGAATAGAGTGGAAGTCAGGTTTGTTTATTGTGCAGAATAAGGTGAGAATTGAAGACTTTGATGGGGACACGAGTGGGATTGTGCGTTGGTGACGTGAAGTTTGGAATTTTCCTTGCACACTTATCATTCGCTCATTGGACTATTATCTTAGTCAAGACTCTGAGCCCAAATTTTCAATTTACTGGGTTATAATTCAGCACACGTATCAAATTTGGGGTTATATAATAAATTGTTGACTTTTATGAACTAAACACGTATAGATATAATGAAGGTCATATTAATGAAGAATTTAAAAATTTTGTGAGTAAATTTATCAAAATGAAGAACTCAGTCAAAGATTAAAAGGCTCCATTTTATTAGCTCGTTTTGGGCATTAAACATGCATGATGGGTTATTTAAGTATTATAATTAGAGTTGTATTTCTTTCAAGCTTAAATATGAATTAAGAAAATTTAAGAGGCCCATAAAGTGCTTAAGAAAATTTCAACATATGCACAAAAAAAAAAAAAAAAAAAAAAAAACATTGTGTAACTATTGTAATTAAAATCACAAAAATTAAATATATTTGAGTATGAATAATGAACTTGATTGCATTATCAAACACACTGTTACATGCTACACATAAATAACATACATGAAAATGACATACTTGAAGGGAATGAATTATCAAACACACTATTACGTATTTAATTTCTAATTACATTTTTTAGTGTTCTGAATCTTACAAATATTGAAATATATCTTTTGTATTTGAGTTTGAGTTTATTCATTTCACAATATAGAGTTATTATTGAATCTTGATATGGCCTAAATTTCACATTATTTGGGATATAATTCAGTAATTGACGTTTCATTCACAGACCATGATATTGACTTGCTTGTAGACTGATCCGATTCTAAGCCTTTTCCTGTTTTTGACTCTGTTCTACTACGAGCAAAGAATGCAGGTTGTTGAGGAATTGATAGAGTAACAGAGTAACTGTTAAGCATTATAACAACCGTTGCCATAGAAGGTCTAGCATCTGGATCTTCTTGGACGCACAATAAGCCAATATGAATGCATCTAATGACTTCAGTCCTTGAATATGACCCTTCCAAAGTAGAATCCATTAATTCCAACGGTCTTTCCTCCCTCCAGAGTTTCCAAGCCTGCAACAATTCATTATTTACGACTTTGTAGATATGATGATTTTTTACTGAGATCGAAAATAAGAGTCATAAAATTTAGTTATCACTCACATAGCTTAGAAGGTCCTCTGCACATTCTGATTGGTAAAATGTATTATTTTTCTTGCCACTTATAATCTCCAAAACTAAGACACCAAAGCTAAACACATCAGACTTTACCGAGAATTGTCCATGCATTGCATACTCTGGAGACATATAACCACTGCAACCCAACACCGTTGTTTTAGCAACAAAAAAAGTAATAATCATAAGAAAAGAAGAAATTGCATCTAAGGCGTTTTTTTATTTTTGTGTGTGTGCAAAAAAATCAGAGATGAAACCATTAAGAGTAGTAAGCACAACAATTTTTGTGTGTGCATAAAGATTGTACTCACTATTTCAAATTAGAGAAGAACATATATACATTGCATGTGCGGACACAAAACTTACTATGTTCCAACAACTCGGTTTGTATTTCCTTGAGTTTGATCCACACCAAAGATCCTAGCCATGCCAAAATCTGAAATTTTTGCGTTCATATCCCCATCTAACAGAACATTGCTAACTTTGAGATCACGGTGTATAATTCTAAGTCGAGAATCTTCATGAAGATAAAGCATCCCTCGAGCTATCCCTCCTATAATCTTGTAACGTTTTGACCAATCCAACTTTTCTTGTTCTTGTGGATCTGCATATTGAGTAGAAAAAAGGGGGGAAAAAAATGTTCTAAGTTAACAATGATGAATTAGATGTGAGCATGATGTGAACATTTTGGAAGGGAACTAAAAGCACAAGAAATCATTTTGTAGAATGCGCACTCATGGCTATCATGTGTTATTATCTAGCTAAATAAAAGTATTATTAATAAGCTTTGGCAAACCAAATAGAAAGTAATCCAGGCTTTTGTTGGGCACAAATTCATAAATGAGTATCTTCTCTTCTCCTTCCAAGCAAAATCCGAGTAACCTCACTAGATTTCTATGTTGCAGCTTGGCTACCAACACAACCTCATTCTTGAACTCTTCTGCACCTTGCCCTGAGTCTTGAGATAGCCTCTTCACAGCGATTTCTTGTCCATTGGAAATTATACCCTGACAACAAATGATATCCACTGAAATTTTGTAACCAAATTTGTGCAACTTCTAATATTTTTGAATGATTGTGTATTTTACAATTAGATCTGACACCTTACCTTGTAGACGGATCCAAATCCACCTTCACCAATTTTGTTATCATCAGAGAAGTTGTTCGTGGCGACTTGAATTGTAGCCAAATCAAATTGCAAGGACTGTACTGCTGAGATTTCATTCCCAACTGAACATATCAAAATGTAAATACAATTAATGAATTTGAAAACAAGAGAAAACAAGTTTTATTTTATTTTATTTTTTAGTTAGTCTTGCTCATATCTGATTCAACAACATCATATTTCTTCTTCCTTTTCCTACATATGAGACAGGATCCTAAAATGACAAGTAAAACAGAGCCCCCAATTGAAACAACGATGGCAGCGAGTACTTGAGTTGACATTCCTCCCTTTCCTGCATCAACATGAAAATTCAATTTCAAAATCCATCTATCCAAACAAAATCTATATATGTCTTGTTTTGAATTTACCTGGACTGCTTGCAGCAGCAGGTGGAGGAGGAGGTGGAGGTGGAGGCGGTGGCGGTGCAGTGGCGGTCACGTTGTAGAAAGGGTATAACTCATACCTAACATTACAACTCGGAAACAGAACCCTGGCACCCTGATTTCCATCACAGCAACTCGGAAAAGTCGAGATACCATCTCGAAGACATTTGTTGCAATCCAAATCAGTCAAGTCCGGCGTGCACTGCGCTAATCCATACAACGTTTGAAGAGATGAATAATTAGCTTGACTTGTCGCGAACTTCTTAGCCGACCCACCATTCGAAGCCCGTGTGGCTATATCATCCATTACACCTCCCAACACTCCTGGGAAACGGGTTATGTTCGTTACGTTCTGTGTATTGCTCAAAATTGCTGCAATCGACTCATTGGCAATAGAGAAGATGGTCTGGTTCGAGTATCGCAGCATGCACTCATCGTACCAAATCGTGACAACTTTCGAATTGGGACACCTTTGTACTACTTCTTTGGTTGAAGTCGTTACACAATCTTGACAGACCGCGGTGGAAACATCGGCACGACAGAGGAAGAGGCCGTAGACTATGTTGGGGGGCTTGAGTCCGGCGGTGGAGTTGGAGAAGCCATTGATGGAGTTGGAATTGGAGGAGAGGGAAGAGAAGAGGGTGTTGAGGTTGGTTTGGTATGTGCTGTTGGGAGTGTAAGTTGTTGTGTTTGGGCAAAGAATGTATAGGTAATTTGGGGTAGCTTTGATTCTGAGGCTAAGGAAGCAAATTAAAATGCAAAGAAACAAAAGGGATGTGGAGATATTGAAGGATGAGTTCATGGTGATCAAGCTCTGGATTTTAGAGCCCCCATGGGCATAGTTTTGGGGGGATTTTAGAGCCCCTGGGCATAGTTTTGGGGGGTTTAATTGATAAAAATCAGATTCAGATATGTTGAGGAAATTAGGTAGGGGAGAATGGAAAGTATTGCCATATCCATTAGGAAGAGAAGGCATTATTCTCAAGTGGGATCCAATTAAATGAAATCTCGAATTTTAATTTCTTGATTTAGCTGACTATAATTAATTAAAATCATTAATAATAGGATAGTTCCAAATGTATAAAATTAGATTTCTTCAATCCTAAATCCTAAATAATAATGTTATGCATCAAAAACTTATCTATCAAATTATTTAAAAATTATATTAATAGATCATATTTATTTTTAGTACAGTCTATAATATTTAAGAAGTATAATATTTTGTGATTTTTTTTTTAAATTCACCAAATACAAATATATATATATATAAATTCAATACGTTATCTTATTTTGTTATATTCAATGAATTTTTAAATACGAATAAACTTTTTAAATATATCTAGATTAAATTGATCTAATCTAGATATAATGATAGAAATAAATATAAAAAATCATATTCATATACAAAAATTTATACAAAAATATCATAAAAATATTGTGATAGTGATATTTTTGTAAATATAAATCATGTTTATGTGTATTTTGTTTTAAAATGAAAGATCACCACTAAGCTATATCATTATGCTTGAAAATTCTATATAAAGTTATGTTTGTATATCATTACTCAATAAGAATATGTTCAAGTATAATTTAATAATGAAATGTTGTAGAATGTAGTCATGATAATATGAAGAAGAAATGGTGGGAAAAATGACAAGATAATCATTTAAAAAATTTTAGGACATAACATCAGCAATTCATGGGACAATTTGTAATGAGATTACAATCCTCGGGGGGGGGGGGGAATGTAATTTTTTAAATGCGATGGGGTGATCTGTATTAAATAGAAATCTCAGGAGGGGTCAGTGTAATTTACCAAAAAAAAAAAATGATGCAATTTTTTTTTTTTTTTTTTTTCAATTGTTAAGAAAATAATTATAAATATAAAAAATATTATATTATCAAATAGACTAAGCCTATTAAGTTCAAGCCCGCCCAAGGAACAATTATCTCACAATAATTTGAAGGTTAAGAAGGCTGCTAAGTTCAAGTCTGCCCCCACAAACTACTACAAATTTCGGTAATAATAGAGAAATAAACGGATTCACAAATGATATCAAATATTTTAAAATGTATTGAAATATATATAAATTGTACTCAAATATATAAAATATAAAGAAATATGTATAAAATTATTATGAGAGGTGTAAAATATGTATTGAAATTTTGAATCTTTTAATTTTTATTAACAACATTTAGAGTTGTCATTAACAAGACTCATAGTTGGCACAAATCTAATGAACAAATATCAAATTTGAGGGTTAAGATGTGATAAATTGCTGACTATTAAACATGTGTACATATTTATTATAATTATCAGTTATGTGCTCAATATAAAATCCTTTATTTGTTTTAAATCATGATAAATTATTAATCATCATTTAATGTAAAATTTTAAAATATTAAAAAATATTTTATTATTTATATTCTAAATAATATGTGTGAAATTATCAAAGATTTGCTGGTTGATTCCCTTGTTGGGGATAGTTGTCATTTAATTTTGTGGTGAGACTTTATTTTGATCTTTATTTATATCTTGAGGATAAGATGCATATAATATAAGGAACGTTCTACATGATATGATTATTTAAATTATAATTGTCGTAAGGGTGAAATTATGATTACACAACCTAGCTATAATCTTCGGTTAAGAGATCAATAATTCTTAATACCAATAATTAATCTATCTTAAGAGACTTCACAATCAATGGTAGGTGTAAAGCATTGCTCTACAATGAATAATAATTTTTTTAATTAATGCTAAATTTGATCATGAAATTAATTTATCGGTTAACCGATTCTATTTTGTTACAAAAATCTTAACTCATTTAAAAAGTTTAAAAATTAAAAATTCTATAGAAGAAATTAACTTTTCAATAACTTTGATTATCTCACTGGGTTGTATACCGACCCCAATTTTGATCCGACACTTGTGGTAGTCCGGACTCGGGTTTATGGTTTCTGAATGTTGTTCATTGTCTTTCACTCTTTATTCCTCCTTAAATTTGGTTATTTGGACACATTGAGTGCATTTGGAACAGGTTGGTTGCTTGATTTTCAAACCTTGTGCTGTCCAGAATTTTGGTCCTCCGCTTAAGCGGCCCTTCTTGCGCTCGAGCGGGCTTTGCAAACTCTCAGTATTTTGCACGTCTGCAAAAGTACTGGAGGGGTGTTTTCCACGCTCGAGCGGCGTTTCCTATGCTCGAGCGGCCTTTCTTACGCTCGAGCGGTTTGTCTGTTATCTGCAAAAGTACTGGATGTGTGTATTCTGCGCTCAAGCAGGTAAACTCTTGCGCTCGAACGAAACAACTTAGTATGTCTGACGCTCGAGCGTCAACTCTTGCGCTCGAGCGTTGCGCTCGAGCGGACTGTGCGTATATTAGATCGTGAAAATGACTTTTTACATCACTTTTTCAGATCTTTTCTTCCAAAAACCCTAAAGTGAGACTCTCTCTCTCTCTCTCTCTAAAATACACTCTCTCTACATTTTCTCCTAGATCCGTTGATCTTTCCGCCCTAGTATCTTTGGAAAAAGGGTAGAGCATTTTGAGAGTTTCAATTTGATCCGATTGAAATTTGGTTTCGGCATTGTTAGAGTTTCATGCTTGCTGCATTGGTCTTCTAAACTTGAGGTAGGGACTCTTTACACCTTAATATGAGTTTTAACTTGATTATAAGTTATTGTGTGAAAATGGTGGGATTTTGGCATGTTTTGAGCAAAGCTAGGGCTTGGGTTCAAGTTTGAAAGTAGGGGTTTCTACATGGGTGTTGTATAAATGATTATGGGGTTTGGATGTAAGGTTATTTTGTGTCAAAATAGTTGATTTTAACCTTTGGGCTAATAGTTGGATAATGTGAAGTTTTGCATTAAAATGTGTTGAATAATTATTTTGTACAAATAATGAAATTGGTAAGGAGAATGTGCAATTAGGAGGTTGTGTACATGAATGGTGTTGCTGGATTTGCTCAATCACTCATCTATGGAAATTTGATGATTTATCTATTATAGAGATTGTATATCTGTTTAGAGATAACTGCTTAGGGTTATCGGTGGAGGATAACCATGATTATTGTAGACATTGCATGTGGATTAGGCGAATTGAAACTAATCCTTTAACTATTATCATTGAATATGATTATGAATGATATATATTGTATATGTATGATATTTGGGAGGAGAAATAGGATGTACTCCATGTTTTGAGGAGAAGAGAAACGATTGTCGCGCCCAAATTTTATTTACTCGAAAACATTAGCAAGAACCTGAAATTTAGGTCCATTTTTTTTTTTTTTAAATATCTATTACCCTTGAGTAATAGAAATATAATAGTACATGATCTCTCTCATGATGAATACAACAATAAATATAATACATGCCAAGCTCCCGCTACAGAGTTACAAATAAATAATTACAAACATCAAAGTACAATGAGATTACACACAAAATATACATGAACTTCCTAATCCTTCAACCAATCAATCCGAATTCTCTTCCTGTGAAAAAAAATGAAACAACAAGGAGTGAGCACAATTGCCCAGTAGGAATCTCATAGTTCTAAAACAATAACCATCCTATAGATAGAAATGATAATGCATGCAGGGTGATACCATACGTAGAGTATCTTTTTCTCAAAGTTTATTTGAACATTTAAGGAAAACCTTCGACCATAAAAAACTATCCCTTTTCATTAGAACACCATAAATCTTTTTTGAAAACAACATGTTTAAGGAATCACATAATTTTATATTTATTAACCCATTCCAAAATATTCCTTATTAAATTCCCATCTTAACATTCCTCTTTTTATTCCCATTCTCCCCTTTTACTAATTACATTTATTAAAACTCCATAACCTCAAATTCATGTTCCCTTAATACCCAAAACAACCCTTATACACTCCATTCCTACCTGTCCATCCTTTATTGCTATAACTCTTTAACGTAGAAATCTAAGAACAATTACATCACATCCACATTGGCATTATCAACTATAACTCAACACATCACACAGACAATAAACCCTTTTTAATTCAATTTCTCAATTAATCACAAAGAAAAACTCTTAATCTTTCCTTATAGATACAAACAACTCGGTGAGTTCTTTATCACCAATCCCTTATCCAATTACCATTTCATTATCCATTCTTTTCAAATAATTTCTATATGCATTCCCATTCCATACCAATTTACACATCAAATGGTAATTTCATAAGTTCATCACAAGTCACATATATCATCACTGAACTCAACACACTTCATAACACATTCCATCTTTTGCCAGCTTGATACGGCGGGATAGCGGGCACCCAATTCATAGCACATTCCACCTTTTGCTGATTTTATACGGCGGGAAGTAAACTCCCAAAATTATTTTCTCAAAAACCATATCTTTTTCTAAAAACCATTTCCAATTTTTTAAAACCATCTCGCACATTTGCCGGCTATTATACGACAGGACGTGGGCACCCAAAACATTTTCGAAAGCCATCTGTTTTTCCACTTTTGCCGGCTACAATATGGCAGGACTGTGTGGACACCCAAAAATCATTTTTCCACTTTCGCCGGCTACAATACGGCAGGACTGTGTAGACACCCAAAAAACACTTTTCCCACATTTGTCTAGCGATAAGCCTAGACAAGGTAATTGGGTACCTTGAATTCAAACCACCCCTATATTTACCGGCTATTATACGGACGGTTGTGGGCACCGAAAAACCATTTTTTTCAATTTTTAAAACAATCCCCCACATTTACCGGCTATGATACAGACGGTCGTGGGCACCGAAAAACCATTTTTCAACTCCCCGCGCAAGTACCAACCACAACATGACCTAACACAACTCAACTCAACCCAACACAACTCAACTCGACCCAACACAACTCAATTCCACACAACACAATTCAACCAACTCAACACAACATAACTATCACGACCCACACCCGCCCCTATAGGTTTAGCGTCGTAACCGACCAGTAATCCTTGGATTACCAAAGGCCTCTTAACAGACTAACATATAATTAGGGGCTGCGAAAGCAAATAATAGTTATACAACATCCATTGAGTTGTGCAGACTTATATGAGACAGAAAAATTTTAAACTTTATATACACACATATACACATCATCATATATATACATATAAGCTAGACAAAAAGTGAGTTAGCTCTATTTACAAAATACACAAAGACTTGTCTAACTGAACAGGAAAACAAAACTTCAACTTATGCACTTAGCCATAACCACTAGACATGTCCAAAACCTCCATGAGAGGCACATAGGTTGGCTGTCAAAAACTGATTCTAGGCAGACGCCTCTAAGTTTGGTCACGCCCTGATCACCTATATATATATATGAATAGTGAGCTGGTGCCCAGTGAATAATAACAGAGTAAAGGGTTTAGTGAATGATGTCCATCACAGAGTTAGAAATCATATTCTTATCAGAAACATATTCATATACATATTCATAATCATTTTCATATTCTGATCTTGCGCATAATCATACATGGTACATCCGTTAGCGCTAACAAATTCGATGACCTATAAAGGGACGGCCTTGAAGGCATTCCGATGACTCATGTGCACAGAGATGTTTCCAATGACCCATAAAGGGATAGCTATAAAGGCATTCCGATGACCCATGAAGGGACCTGATGACCCATAAAGGGACGCATATTAAATGATGCTAAGGATGCCACGATTGCATTTCAAAAATCTTGGACAATCATTCATTCATTCATTCAAACATAGCGTAGCATTTCAGAAAGCTAATCATTTCATGTCATAAAGTTCAGAAAATATTTAACATTGAACATAACTTTACAAAGTTATTACTCACAAATAGTAGCAGAAGTAGATCAGACAGATCAAGTAGACAATAGCACGTGACCTACACAAACACATAACATATACACATTGAAGCACAATATTACTTCCTTGATCAAACTTGACTTTCTTGTTTTCTGTCTAAATAATTCGAAGGTCCACTACACTTATCCTTCCTTTAGTCAAATGAATCGGGTTCTCATTTCACAAACCCCTTTTATTATTAAATCATTCTTTTCTGAACAAACCAATTCCTCACTTGGCCTCTTAATCAAGTATCACTAAGTTAATGACTTATTCTTTAATCAACTAATTAATGTTGATTGTTAGCTTATTAATCCATATTGAGTCATAAATCATGTCTAGAATGCTTTGGAAAGATATGAGAATAAAAATGTGAATTAAATGCAATTTTTCAAAATATGCTGAAAATAGAGTCTTCGCTCGAGCGCCACTTTGGTCTCTCGGGCGGACTGTAAAATTTTGCAAAACTTTTGGAGCTCGATTTTCACGCTCAAGCGGACAACATGAATTCTGGAATTTCCAGAACTGTGTTTGAGCTTCAAGATTGGTACTCAAAGCCTCAAAACTTGTGTTTTCAGTACAAAAATATGGAGAACCATTGTATAATTTAATAAACACTCTCAATTAGAAATCATTTATTCGAAATCATGCTCCAATTGACCAAATTTAGATTTAATTTATTTTCTTTGTATCAAACCTACAAATTTTAAAATATGAATTAAATTCTAAACTCTTGAAATTTCATGATGCATGTAAATGTGGACTCAAATATTCATAGAATTCACTCATGCATATAACAATGGAATTTAATTTCATGCAAGATTATAAAAATCAAACTCAAAATAACTAATTTCCATAAACATGAACTTACCTTAATTTTGTTGGTAATTTCTTTCTAATTATATGAAGTTGAAGTATCAAACTCTTGGAAAATAATGACGCATGTAAAATTAGAGCTCAAATTCATCCAAGATAATTAAAATTATTCGCAAAGGATGAATTTCTAAATCAATTTCATTGCTCATAGACTTAATTCCATTTTCTTTATTCTTTTTCCTGGTTTCTTTCTCTTTTTATGGAATTAATCCCATTCACTTCTTGATTTTAGTTGCTAGATAATGAATCTAAAAAAAAGACAATCTAGCTTGAAATCCTTACCTTTTTTATGGTTGAATTTCTTGAGTCTTCTTCCTAATTCTTAACACAAGACTTGAGCTCCTCTTCTTTTCTTCAATCTCTCTCTCTCTCTCTCTCTCTCTCTCTCTCAGCTTCTCTCTCTTTCTACCTGTGCTTTCTCTCACTTTCTCTAACTCTCTCTTTTCAATACAAGAACTCATATTGTAAAACCCAAGTTGTGTGTAGGATTATTTTATTGGATAGATTAGTAATTAAATTATTTTACATGGGTCATTTATTAATATCAAAGAATTAGTTATGAGATGGCATTATATTTCCTATTACTTTGATGGGTAATTTTGTAACTTTGAGAAATTAGGTTAATAAGTCCACTTGTTGTGGCTTTAAGTCTTGGAAAACAAACAAAACAAAGGCTGAGAATTGCTCCATAGGCAGCTAGGGTTTGAGAAGGTAAAAGAAAAAAAAGAAAAGAAAAAGAGAAGAGAGGTTCAAGTGAGGCTGTAATAGGGATTGGAGGCAGCATATTGGTGATTTTGGGACACCCATTGGTTAAGGTAAAATCTGTCTTTACTGTTAATTATTAAGTTTACGTTGAGGAATTTGACAAGCAATGCATTAAGGGGATTTGGAAGATCTATAGGTGCCTACTTAGGTTTTGAGAATTGGGTGCAATGTGTAAGTGTAACTTTGGGTGGGTAATAGAAACAAAGGTGTTTTGTATCATGGGTAAGGGTGTGTTTGGCTATAAAGTTGGGTTGAATGGTTTGATCACTTGGATATTAAAGCAATACATTAATCTAATATGGTGGGGCTTTTGTGCGTGTATGTAACACGTAAAAATATTAATTTATTTGAGGTTTTGTTTATTAGGTTTGTGTGATTGAAGTGGTGGAGTTGGGTGTTTGGAGTTGGTGTTGGAATATTATTTCTAAGCGTTTGGTGTAAGTAACCCTCTATCACTGTTGGTTCATTTTTATTCCTATCGAAGCGTTTAAAATCATAAATATTTATTTATAGCCTTCATGTTTTCTTAAAATAAAATATGGGTCAAGTATAAAACAACATCGAATATTATTATGAAAATTATTTGAATATTTGGTGAAACTATTCTGAAAATTGTACTAAACGTTTATTCTGAAAATATCGAATGTTTTATTTAAAAGTTGTGTATTGTTTGAATTTTGAACATCACTCTAGTCTGACTATGATTTGGACCCTAGCCAATGGGGGTTATTTATTGGCATAGAAACTAGTTTCTTTTGGGGCTTTACCACCGGCCTATGTGTGGTTCTGGGCCTTGTCACGGACTAAGTGACCGTAGTCACCAAGACTTGGGTTTTGTGAATCAAATCATTGAACCATCTAAATATTGAACTATCGATTTGAACGAGGAATTTACTTTGAATTATCTTGTTGGCTTTTCAATTAAAATGTATTGTACATTGTTTATTTTTAGCTATGAAACAATCTTACAAATTATTGTTCATTTATTGAATTGTAGCAAAAATTATATTTATTGGTTATCGACTATTTTTTTTTTTTTTTTTTGTATACTTGATCCAGCTAGCAGTGATGGTTGGTTATTTACTGGGCTGTCTAGTTTACCCTTATTTTATTTATTTATTTTTTCAGATTCTGAGGAATAGAGCTGCGCATGGTTTTTACTCGGGGAGTGCCGAGAGTAGGACTATGATTTAAGTGCTGAGATTATTATTTTGGTTAGTGGATTATATTAATGGACTTGGTGGACAATTTCATATGATAAGAATTATATATTTTTATGGATTTTAGCATTTTGATATTTAAGGATTTAATATGAGTATTTTACATCGTTGGTTATGTATTGGACTCTTGGCCTTGCATACTCACTTAAATGAGTGTGTGGCGTTGTCATGGAGCTTGGGGCGTGACACATATATTAATATATTTATATATATCATTTGTTGCCTTCACCTTACATGTACACACACACACACACACACACACAAACACAAATCACAGCCAGATTTCTCAGTGCATCCACACGCACAATTCTAGTTTGTTCCACAAGGCAATTTATGCTTAGGATTAATTTTAATAAAGCAACACTTAGGCCTCGTTTGGCAACCGAACTTTTTAGCCAAAAAGTCAAAAAGTTACTAAATTAGCCAAAAAGTCAACAACCCATACCAAAAAGTCAAAGATTCTCTTTTCTCTCTACTTTTTGCACATCTTTTCGTAAAAAGCCAAAAAGTCATCCCAAACATACTAGTTTTTTTTAGCTCATATTTTAGCCAAATAGCCAAAAAGTTACTAAATTAGCCTATTCCCAAACGAGGCCTCTTAATAAATCTTGGTTAACACGTAATTTATTAATCATAACTAATCACCAATCCCACATAATTTAATTAGTCTAATTTGACTTCCATTAAGGTCCAATTAATTTTATTTAATTTTATTAATCTGAATCATATTTTTAGTCAGACTTCTACAAGGCTCTAAATATTAAATTAAACTTATTTTCATCCTCAATTATGGTTTCTTAAATCATTTAAGCCTTCAATTTCTGATCAGACTCAACTTTCGTCAATAAACTACATATTCAAATTAGGCACCTCATAAATGAATTTAATTCGTAATCATTTGAATTCCCAATCTTCATAACTTATTCCACTCCAATTCGGACCCAATTAATAAAATCTCAATTTTACTAAACCAAATCGAATATTTAATTAAACTCCCATATGGTCTGATATTCAAAATTAAAATAATTCAATTTACCAATTATAATATTCAAAATTAAAATAATTCAATTTACCAATTATACTCTCTTGAACCATTAGGCTTTCAATTTCAAATTCCAACATAAATCCTTAATAAAATCATGAGTGATGCACCAATAAATCCCAAATTAACAACTTATACGCTGTTTAGTCCCAAATGTTTTCTTGTAAACCGAACAGTCCCATTGAAAGGGAAATGACCATTGAGGGCATCAACATTGTGCCGGTGAATAGTAAAACTAATGGGCAAGGTTGGTAAATTAGTAATGTGAAATTACGGAAAAAGGGCAGCAATTGCGTATGCTGTTGCATTAGTCGTTCCTTTTTCGGCGGTGGTGAGGTTCGATTTCAAGGAAAGATTTGGGGTTTTGAGAAGGAAATATACATTCGAAATTGGGAAGGCGAATCTGTTTGGGCCGATGTAAAAGTACATTACGTAAACCCTAATATAGATTACTTACTCAACGTTGTGGTGGTGACGTTCAGTGGAAAGACATTGTGGTGGTGACGTTCAGTGGGAAGACATTTGATATCGGACTGCGTTTGCGATAAGGTTTACTGCGGGTTAGAAGGCGGTGTTACGGGAGGGCACGTCTGAGAATGACATCAAGGAGTGGAGGTTTGTTTCTTTTGACCGTTTTGTTTTTGATTTTTGAAGTTGTTTCGTTTCATACGGATAAGAGTATTGCGGGGTTGTCATGTTGCTGTTGTTGTGCTGTTTTTTGAGAGGAATTGTGGTTTTGGGGGAATGGGGAATGTTGTTACGGAGTCTGATTGGGCATGTGGCTAGTGTTTATGTTGGTTGTTTTTGTTTGAATTTGGGTATGGGTGTGTGTTTGTGGAATGTTGTGTTTGGGTGTTGGACGATGTTTGGTATGATGTTATGGGTGATGTTATGTTGGGTAATGTTAATGTATCTGTTTTCATGACGTTTTCGATAATGTGAATGTCACATTAGAAAGTATACGTGTTTTGTTGAGCAACTCTGGGGTGTTGGGTACGATGTTGGGGATGATGTTTTGATGGTTGCCCAATTTTACTGTGTCTGTGTGCATGGTGTTGTTAATTATGGGATTGTGACGGTTTTTGGGTACGATGTTGGTGTTTATGTGGTATTGGGTGGACGATGTTGACGACTCTGTTTGTTTGCGATGTTACTATTAATGGCAATGTCACATGGTAGAATGTACTTGTTTTCTTATTGGGACTGTAGACTGTTTGGTACGATGTTATTTTGGGTGGTCAATGTTAATGTGTCAGTAATGATGGGGAATGTTGTTTCATTAATGTGTGACATGGTAGAATGGGGAATGTTGTTACGGAGTCGGATTGGGCATGTGGCTAGTGTTTATGTTGGTTGTTTTTGTTTGAATTTGGGTGTGGGTGTGTGTTTGTGGGATGTTGTGTTTGGGTGTTGGACGATGTTGGGTATGTTGTTGTGGGTGATGTTATGTTGGGTAATGTGAATGTGTATGTTTGCATGACGTTTTCGATTATGTGAATGTCACAGTAGAGAGTATACATGTTTTGTTGAGCAACTCTGGGGGTTGGGTACGATGTTGGGGATGATGTTTTGACGGTTACCCAATTTTACTGTGTCTGTGTGCATGGTGTTATTAATTATGGGATGGTGTCGGTTTTTGGGTACGATGTTGGGGTTAATGTGGTATTGGGTGGACGATGTTGAATACTCTGTTTTATTTGCGATGTTGCTGGTAATGGTAATGTCACATGGTGGAATGTATTTGTTTTGATATTGGGACTGTAGACTGTTTGGTACGATGTTATTTTCGGTGGTCAATGTTAATGTGTCAGTAATGATGTTGTCGTTGAGTACGGCATCTTGACAGTCTACAATCTACGTGTTTAGCTGTTCAATTGTGGGCTGTTTCAGTTCTAAATGCTGTTTGTTATTTTTGCAGGGGTGATTTTGAGGCAGTCGCCGCGTAAGAAAAGTGTTGCTGTGGCACGTGACGTGGGCGATTCAGATTTCACGTCAGAACCGATTGTTGTGAAAAGACAGGGGAAGATACCATTCAGGGGGAAAAAACAGAATGTCCATGTGATGAAGAAAATGGTAGTTGACACGGCGCGTCTTGCGTATTGTTCTAACATAAACGGAGTTATCAAAACAGTGTCGGAAATGAATTTGCGAGCAGGCCATGAACGAGAACTGCGAAGAACACCATTTTGGACAATGATTAATTCCATCCGCAAACACAACTTGTCACAGAATGCATATAAGAAATGCGATGAGACAGTGTTCCGAATACTGCGGACATACAATCACGAGGATGAAAAATTCTACATTGGGGGGGAAGGCGTTCCACTGCGCCGAAGTGATATCCGACTCGTTTTTGGCATTCAGTGCGGCATGGACCAGCTTGATTTAGCTCATGGGTTGAGGCCACCGTCTAATTTTATTCAACGTCGCTGTGATATTGTGAGGAGGATATCGTGCAAAAAAATAAAAGAACTATTGGATGATGCTTTACAGGGGGACAGTCGTAATGACGAGGAAGACGTAGCAAAGCTGCTGTCGTTATATATATGTGCGAAACTGTTTTTCACAACGACCGGAGAGTCTATCGGGTGGGCGTTTGTCCGAGTTATTGACAACCTAAATACGATACAGTTGTATGATTGGGCTACTGCAATACGTGCCACGTTAATTGCGTCACTGAACGAGTTTCATGATCGGCCAGAAAGGGTAATCGGATGTGTTGTCAATTAACATTAGCAATCCCACAAAAAGAAAAAACCGCCCATTATCAATTTAGGAAACAAACATCCCAAAAAGGGGTACAATTGTAACCTGCCAACATTACCAAAAAAAAAAGGGACTAAATGGTGCATAAGAAATCTTTTAGGACTAAATGGTTCAACGTTTCATAAAATAGGATTTTTGGGTAAATTTTCCTAAAATCATATACAAATCAGTCACCATAACTTTTGTGAATCTCAAATTAAATCAACATAATGAGTAATTAAAATTCAAATCTCTTTAATTAATTAAATACTAATTACTATACGTGGTAGGGTCGTCACAATAACCCAATACAATTCACATAACACACAACAAGATTCAACACAACCATTTCAACACAAAGCTCATATCATCCATATCATTAGTAATTTCTTTTCCCCCAAGTTTGGTTCACATTATAACATAATTGAAGACATCAACATTATGAGTTCAATCGCAACTTTTACATACATTTCTCAAATTCTTTAAAATTTTAATTAAACTTGTACATGTGTAATTTAACACCTCAATTTTATGATTCTACTATTAATTGAAGCAAAACCATTAACCATCTTCATGAGCTAAACTAGGATTTTTAAGAGAAGTTAAAGCTTTTCACAAAAACACATTTTATTCCAACCCTTCTATTACTTTTACACCCAAACTCATGACCCAATATCATAACCCAACAAATAAACCCAACTCTCTTCAAACCCTAACCCCCAATCTCATGATTCATCACAATATGCATAAAAATATAAACTTTTGTGTTTATATAAATAAAATACTACAAATTTATCCATAAACGAGGGTATTGAAAGAGAACTAGAAACCCCTACCTCTAGAAGCCAAGAGATGATGACCCAAACATTAATGGCGACGAAACCACAAACTATTCGGACCAAAAGGATGCCCTTGACGAGATCTACACTTTTTCTCAAAGGACCAAGCTGAAAAGATCACTCTAGGTGAGTAGATCTAGAGGTCTTAGTGCTAAAAGCTTGAGTTTAGAGAGAGAGAGAGAGAGGAGAACTCACGGTTTGAGAGAGAGGAAGGAGGAGAAAAGTGAAATGAAACCATACTTGGAGCCTATTTATAGTAGTAGAGAAGTAGCCCTAAGGTCAATAAAATAATAGGCCCAAACCCCCCCCAAAGGTAGGGCCCATTTGAACCCCAAAATCTGAAAAAAAAAAAAAAAAAAAAAAAAAAAAAAAAAAAAAAAAAAAAAAAAAAAAAAACACGCAGGGTCGACCCTTCTGGTAGGGGGGTCGACCCTTAGACATGAGCGAGTCAACTCTATTTTCTAGCAACCAACACACAAATTCTGCAACATAAGAGGGTCGACCCTTCCCAGACTAGTGTCTACCCTATTTTTCAGCAACACTTCCAGAAACTTCACCAACAGGTAAGTGTTGACCCTTAGGAAGGCTGGTGTTGACCCCATAATGGAATTTCTAAGTTCCCAATGAACTTTTGACAAGAACAAACACAAACAAACAAACCCAACGAGTTTAAATCGAATCACACTCCTCCAAAACCAACATTCAACAACTCCAAAGACTCCCAAAAAGATAAAAATAAGGGAATTAAATACACTCTCCAAATGATTAAAGGATGCGGGCGTTACAGGATGGACTCCATTGAACTAAGTTGGCCTGTGTGTCCAGGGTAAAAGTCCCAAAAACTATTTGTATACATGGCTGCCAATTCCCGTGGATGAAATTTCCGTAAAATGGCAAATAGAAGTGAATATATTTGTGTGATGATTTCATCTGTTGGAAACTTGAGAGGTGTAACCTTTGTTGATGGGTTGAATGAAATGGATGTATCTAATGAACCAAAATAAACGAATTGAGAAGAAAATTTAGTATAACATGGCTTTGGAAAAGAGTTATAAAGATTTTGTCATTGGATAATGAACATGTGTATCATACTTATATCTTGTTAATTCTCATATACTGTGTTAGATTGTTTCTGCTGGGCTTTGGCTCACTGTAGACACCCCCATTTTGACCGGCCCTAAGACTTGGGCATTTTATTTTGACCACTCTCACCAGAAAAATCAAATTGAAATTTTAATCCCAAAACTCACCCATTTTGGTCAAATTAAAATAGTTTTATTTGAATTTATAATTTTGTATACTTTTATATAATTTTGTGTGTTTGTACAAATTTTTAGGTGTATTTATATAAATTGGCATGTGATATTTTATAAATAAAAAAATGATAAAAACAAAAAAATAGAAAAATAGAAAATGAAAAAAAGAGGGGAGATATGATCAGAATGTTTGTGTGGTGGGTGGGATGATGATAACATAAAAAAAAAATGAAGAAAAGAAATGGGGCGGTGGCTTTACAGAAAGAAAGAAGTGGTGGTGGTGGAATCATGAATTGCGCTGGAGTGGAGAATAAAATGATACAAAATTGGTCATGGGGGATGGGAGCTAAAACACAGACACACGGGTTTAGAGAGAGAGGAGAAAAACACACGGGCTTGGGGGAGAGGAGGAAGAGAGAGCTACACGGGTTGAGGGAGGAGCACACCCACATACACAGCAGCAGCAAGGAAAAGAGACACAACACATGCACTGATCTCCTTCTTCTCTCTCTCGGCTTGGAGAGGAGGAGGAGAAAACAACACACACACACAGATGCACACCACACACCATCACTGATACACCACACACCATCACTGATACACACACCTCCCTCAACTGCCGCACACAACACACACATAGCCCATACACCATTGACAGCACACAACACACACAAACCAAACCCGTGCACTCAGCACAAACCCATCACACACAACCACACGGCTGCACACACACACAGACCAAACCCAACTCTCTCTCTTCTCTCACTAACACTCACCAACACACACAACACCACCACCTTCATCTTCATGCACAACACACACCATCATCCAGCACACACCCAATACTCTCACATACACATGCACACACGGGTAGAGAGAGAGAGGAGAGAACACACACCCAACACTCTCACACATACATGCACACACGGGTAGAGAGAGAAAGGAGAGCACACACCCACCAACTTCACTCTCCCTCTCGGCAGATCACACACCCAACACACACACCAAACCAAGAGAGCCAACACTGATACACTCAACACAGCACACACGGCATTCAAACACCACTCACACACACTCACGGCACACACACACCCACCTCTCTCTCACACACCCATGCATGACACACACACCCACCACTC
The DNA here is from genome assembly GCA_036172215.1 of Camellia granthamiana. Classification (NCBI taxonomy): domain Eukaryota; kingdom Viridiplantae; phylum Streptophyta; class Magnoliopsida; order Ericales; family Theaceae; genus Camellia; species Camellia granthamiana. The sequence continues at coordinate 123,018 of JAXFYN010000080.1, forward strand.
TCAACACACACAGGAAAACACAGAGACACACACGGGTTGCTCTCTCTCTCTCTCTCTAGGACACACCACGCACGGGTTGATCTCTCTCTCGGCAGTTTGGGTTTGAAACATGTAAAGAGAAACACATCAACACCATACATCTCTCTCTCTCTCTCGGGTTGGAGAAGAGACAGAGGAGCTGCTGGCTTACACACTCTCTCTCTCTCTCTCTCTCTCTCGGCTTAGAGAGAGAAAAGGCGTGGCAGGGCCCTCCATTGAAGATGAATTGAGTACATGGGCTGAGGTGTGCAAGTCTGCTCGATGGAACCTTTTATTTATTTTATTTTATTTTGAGTATTTGTGAGGATTTTATTTTATTTTATCTCTCCCTCATTTGGATTTGTAATATTCAACATGTTGTAATAATTCCCCCACCCCACTTCTTTCTATCCCATTCTTTTATCGCTTTCCCTAACTGTGTGTATGTATATATCTTGACATGTCATGCATATCTCTGCTTTACATCCATGCTCCATACATAAGATTTGGCTAAATTTGCATATTTGTGCTTCAATTGATTATCCCATGATTCTGTGTGCTATCGTATGTTTTGAGATGATTCACATGCCATATTCTAGAAGCCAAATCTTTAGTGCATCTCATGAGTGAATTGCATTAGGATTTTGTATATAAGATCATGCATATTTTACTAACTTTATTTTGTAGCTGTTCGAGGGACGTCGGTAAATCTGTGAGTTTTTATGCTTTAGCATCCCATTTGTGTGTGATTTTCTTATTATGTTTAGCATCCTACCATGAGGCTAACTGCTTACTTGATATAACTGTTTGAATGCCTGTGGATGAAGGCTTGTTGTTTGAATTGGAATAATTCAATAAATGTACGTTTTAAGCCCACTTTGCAGTGGCAAATTCACAAACTTTAAACCCCCTTGATGGTGGCAAAATCAAACCCTTTTCGAGAAACAAACATGAAATTGAATTGTTCCAATTTGAGCAAACTAGTTTATACTTGTATGCTTCACATAGTAAATTTTAGGATTTATTCAATAATCAGAACATGAACATATAAAAAAAATAAAAGTCATATCATGGTTTAGTAGAGGCCGATCTTTTGATCGGGTGAGTGGGGGTGCTCATTATTGACCTTCCCCTCTCATACCTAAGGTTCCGAGCCAAGCATCCTTGGTTACGACGAACAGTGGCCTTTGGCACCGAGTCATGGGTTTCCTAATTTCCCAAAATATTAGGTGGCGACTCTGAGTTCTGATGACGCAGTCCATTTTTGACAAAATTGCAATAAAATGGATTTTCAATAAAAGTTGCCAAATCTGGACTCTAATCTACGTTTCACATTGCACTCGTGAAACCTGAGATCAAAGAGATCTCGGGAGTCCGAACTGTTTAACGCGCGCGGGTACCCCCCGGGCATGTTACACTCACCCTACTTTGGGAAACCATTTTCAAGTACCAGTGACATACCTCCTCCAAGGACGTAGCTTGGGAGGACCTTGGAGCTGAAGGCTTTTTTTTATGTTATTTTGTAATTAACGTTCGTTCAAGCCTAGGGCTTTATATGTGCAGAGCTTATGACTCTATTTTGTTGTAACCACGCAGTGACTTGGAAAGATGTAAGCCCATAGGGCATTTATTTTGTTGATCTTTAACTAGCATCATATGCTATAGATTTAGGATATATACTTATGAATGTATATTGTATGTATTACCTTCTGTAAACGAGCTCTAATGAATGAAAGTATTTTATTTCTGTTATTCTTCCACTTATGAGTTGGATTTATTACATTGTTTTGGGGGCTTCACAACTTGGTATCAGAGCGTACTGGGTTTGAATATTTTGGGTACGTGGGAAGTGGCTAGTACCACAATGGGTTCGTCTCGCTTGTTAGAAACTTAAGTATGGACGATATGTGCTTATATGACAACATGCTTTTGTGATTATATGAGTATGGGATTAAATTTCTTGGATGTTGATTGAGTCCATGGGTTCCTAGAAGTCCTGTTAGGAGGGCACTTGATCACTACTGTTTATAATTAGAACTCTGGCAACGCCACAGGACGGTCATTATCCGAAGATGAAATTTGTATGTGTTTATGTGAATACGTGCTTACGTGGAGTGAATTATTGTTATCCGTCATGTTAGGACGTGAGTGAGTTAGCTTCGGTACATTTGTAAATGTGCTATCTCTTTTGTTACCTTTATTAGGACGTCAGGACGTGGACGCGGTGGTAGGTGTGGTAGGCCTAGATGGTAGGAGATGCCGGTAACGGATGATATTCCGGCATAGGAGGAGGGTGTTGGTCATGCCAACAAGTCCGAGCCAATTGGTCAGCAGGCCATGGGCGCCTTAGCCCGCGAAATGGCAAGAGCATTGCAGGAGTCCATGGACATTCTCAAGGTTGAGAATCAAGTCTAGGCTTGAGGCAGGGCCATCTTTCTTGAAGAGGGAGTTCCTCTGGTCGAATCCGAACGAGTTTTTGGATGATCCCAAGGAGTCGTTGAAGGCAGATGAGTGGCTAGAGCAGATAGTGAAGACATTCGAGATGTTTGGCATCGAGGACGACCAGTTAAGGGTGACCTTGGCATCTTTCCAGTTGAAAAGGGATACAGGTCAGTGGTGAAAGTATGCAAGTGGGCACATTGGGGTGACTTGGGAGGCTTTTGTCAACTTCTTCCAGGAGAAGTTTCTGCCTCCCACAGTTAGGGAGAAGTTGAGAGACCAGTTTTCTAAGCTGGTGCAGTTGAACACACTTGTGGCAGAGTTCGAAGCCACCTTCACTAGCTTGTCTAGGTTTGCACCTGAGCTTGTGGCGACTGAGAAATGCTGTTGCTTGGAGTTTGAGAAGAGGTTGAGGATTGGGCTAATGTTTAAGGTGGCCGGTTCGATGATTAGAGATCACAAACGCCTTGTGGAGGCGGCGGCTCATCTTAAGACCGTGATGCAGATGGAAGAGGAAAGGATGAGGGGCTCCAGGAAGAATTAGGATGCCCAAGGGGATAATAAGAGGCAGAGAGGTTCTAATCCTCAACAGTCCCAAGGAGTACAGTCAAGGTCTACCTTTCCAAAATCGAGTTCGGGCTCTGGGAGAGGTAGTCAGGGGGATTTCACTTGTTTCAAGTGTGGCCAGTTGGGCCACAAATCTCCGGCTTGCCCGCAAAGTGGAGGAGGGCAGCGAGCAGCTTCGTCTTCGGCACGTTTTCAGAGCCAGAGTCAGGGGAGAAGGCAACCGCTCACATGTTACCAATGTGGACAGGCGGGTCACCTGAAGAGATTTTGCCCACAGTTGGGTGGCACACTTGGTGCGTCTGGTTCGAGACAGACACAGAGCCACTAGCCTGCATAGTCAGCACAGGCCTCGAGGGCCAATTAAGGAGCCTCTTCGGCTCAGTTAGTGCATCAGTTAGTGCATCAGTCCTATGCTCCGAGGGGTGAGCAAGTAGATCAGAGGCCTAGAGGACGTGCGTATGCTGTTATCGCGCCAGATCTAGTACTAGCGCCTATTGTTGTGAGAGGTACTTTCTTATTTTGCAATTCAATTGCTAATGTGTTTATTGATATGGTTGCATCCTATTTATTTATCTCGTCTGTATTTGCATCGGTTTTGGGGTTAGAGTTGGCTCGGTTAGCATCTCGTATCTGTGTGGAGTTGCCTATTGGTGGTGAGGTTATTTTGAAGCTAGGATGTCGGCGTTGTGACATAGAGGTTGCCGGTCGTTGACTTCCATTTACATTTGTATTGATTGACATGTCTAGTTTTGATGTTATTTTGGGTATGGACTAGTTATCGTTATACCAGGCTATTATAGATTGCTACCATCAGAGGGTTACTGTATGTACCCTAGGTGGTGATTGCTTTTATTTCTTGGGTGACCGGGTGGATAGAGTTTTATCGCTGGTATATGATCCGCGTGGGCGGAGTGAGCTTAGTTGCCTTCTTGTGAGCTTCTTGAGTAGTGAATGTAATGAAGTCCAAGTTAAGTTGCCAAGGTGGTTTGTGAATACCCTGATGTCTTTCCTGAGGATCTTATTAGTTAGCCACCTCACTGAGAGATTGAGTTCTCTATTGATTTAGTGCTTGGTACGACACCGATTTCTATGGCACCGTATAGATTTGTACCTGCTGAATTGAGTGAGTTGAAGATTTAACTCCAAGAATTGTTAGATAAGGGTTTCATCTGCCCTAGTACTTCACCTTGGGGAGCACTGTTCTCTTTGCCAAAAAGAAAGATGGAGCGTTGCGACTTTGTATTGATTATCGAAAGTTGAACCGGATAATTGTCAAGAACAAGTACCTAATGCCTTGTATAGATAATCTGTTTAATCAATTGAAGGGGTCTTGTTGCTTATCGAAGATACACTTGAGATCGGGTTATCATCAGTTAAGAGTAAGGGAGGAGGACATCTCAAAGACGACATTCCGTATGCAGTATGGCCATTACGAGTTCCTAGTGATGCCTTTTGGGTTGACCAATGCACCAACCGTATTTATGGATTTGATGAATCGGATTTTTTGTGAGTTTCTAGACCGCTTTGTGGTTGTCTTTATGGATGACATCTTGATTTACTCACCCTCTGAGGAGGAGCACGAGAAACACTTGTGGATAGTACTTGAATTACTTAGAGCCCACAAGTTCTATGCTAAGTTTGGGAAATGTGAGTTTTGGCTGAAAGAGGTTAAGTTCTTAGGACATGTAGTATCCGGAGAAGGGGTGACTGCAAACTCATCCAAGATAAAGACAGTTCAAGATTGGGAACAACCTAAGAATGCTTTCGAGATCTATAGTTTCTTAGGGTTGGCCGGTTATTATCGTTGATTTGTGAAGGATTTTTCTAGACTAGCCTCACCTTTGACTAGATTAACGAGGAAAGGAGTTAAGTTTTTGTGGAGTGAGACCTGCGAGAAATTATTCCAAGAACTTAAAGTTAGATTGACTACCACTCTAGTGTTGATTATTCCGGAGAGGGGTTTGGGTTATCCAGTATATTGTGATGCCTCATGGGAAGGTTTGGGGTGTGTGTTGACGCAAGAGGGGAATGTAGTAGGCTATGGCTCGTGGCAGTTGAAAACACATGAGAGGAATTACCCTACTCACGACTTAGACTTAACGGTGGTGATCTTTGCCTTAAAGATTTGGAGGCACTATTTGTATGATGAGAGATTTGAGGTATTTTTTGATCACAAGAGCCTAAAATATCTGTTTACACAGAAAGACTTGAATTTGAGACAGAGGAGGTGGATGAAGTTCATAGAGGATTATGACTTCGAGCTACATTATCATCCCGGGAATGCCAATGTTGTGGCCGATGCATTGAGTAGAAAATCTATTAGCAACATAGCTTGTATTGCCATCCGGGAATGGGAGATGTTGAGTACTATTGGGGAGTTTGACTTGCATCTTGGTGAGTCTGTTGAGTCTGTCGCGTTGTTTTCGATAGCTGCACAACCTACACTTGTGAATCAAGTGATAGAAGCACAGAGGGGTGACCTTGAGGTGGAATCCCTCCGGGAGAAGATCTCTAATGGAAAGGTAGAGGAGGAAAGGGGCTTGAATGTGTATTCTGACCAGAGTGTGAGATACCATGACCGCTTGTTCATATTGGAGTCTTGTCGAGAGGAAGTGCTTGGAGAATTTCACCATTCACGCCTTGCGGTGCATTCGGAAGGCACAAAGATGTATCACGACCTTAGTTGCCAGTTTGGTGGATGGGTATGAAGCTGGATGTGGCGGTGTTTATATCGAGGTGTCTTACTTGTCAATAAGTGAAGGCCGAACATCAGAAGCCAACGGGTTTGTTGCAACCCTTGCCTATAGCTGAGTGCAAATGAGAGCATGTTACGATGGATTTTGTTGTAGGTATTCCTAGAACTCAACGGGGCAGTGATGCCATTTGAGTGATAGTTGACCGGTTGACCAAGTTGGCGTACTTTATACCTATGTGTGTGAGTGACTCAGTAGATTTCTTTGCCGACTTGTATATTTGGGGCATAGTGAAGTTGCACGAAGTCCTAATAACGATTGTATTGGATAGAGATCTGCGTTTTACAGCTCGGTTGTGACAGAGCTTACAGCGTGCCTTGAGCACTAGGTTGACTTTTAACACAACGTATCACCCTCAGACTGATGGGCAGTCAGAGTGTACCATTCAAATTTTAGAGGATAGACTTTGGGGTTATGTCCTCAATTTTAAGGGTTCATGGGAGAGGCACTTGCCCTTGGTAGAGTTTGCTTATAACAATGGCTTTTAGTCGAGTATCGGCATGGCACCATTTGAGACCTTGTATGGCTGACCGTGTAGATCTCTAGTGTGTTGGGCCAAGGTGGGTGATGCACCTATGTTGGGCCTGGAGTTGGTTCGGGAAACGACGGAGAAGGTTGCGCTTATCCGTAAGAGGTTGGTTACAGCCCACAGTCGTCAGAAAAGTTACGCTGGCCGTAGGAGGAGACCCTTATCTTTTGAGATGGGGGATCATGTGTTCTTAAAAATATCACATAGGAGGGGTTTGATGAGATTCTAAAAGGGTGGAAAGTTATCCCCTCGATTCATCAGGCATTTTGAGATCCTTGAACGGATCGAAGATGTAGCTTATCGATTGGCATTGTTGCCATAACTTTCCGGAGTCCATGATGTGTTTCATATTAGCATGCTTCGGAAGTATGAGTCGGATCCATCGCATGTATTGGATTGGACCGACTTAGAGGTAGACGAGGATGTCTCGTATGAGGAGAGATCGGTGAGAGTTTTGGATACCCGGGACTAAGTCTTGCAAGGCAAGACAATTCCTTTGGTAAAAGTATTGTGGAAACATCACGGGGTCGAGGAAGTGACTTGGGAACGTGAATTGGAAGTCCTAGAGAAATATCCTGACTTGTTTGTTGATGCTTGAGCATGTATTTAGATTTTGATTATGTTAATGAAATGTAATAACATTGTATATGTCTTAAATCATGAGAACATTGTATATGTTATGGGAGTTTGGAATCATGAGTTCAATATAAGCATTGTACATGTTTTAAGAATATGAAATATTGGGTATGTTGTATCACTTTTGGGAGCATTGTATATGCCATATAAATTTCAAAAAAAGAACTTGGATTTTGATTAAACATTGCACATGATTTGGGAAAGTATGAATTGTATATTCAGCATTGAGATATTGTTCAACATGCTGCCGGAAATGGATGACCGGTGAATGGGTCATGGTGATGAAATTGAATGATTATCGTTGTTGTAATTAGTATTAACTGTGTTTAAAACCTAATTTGAAATTTCGAAGACGAAATTCTTTAAGGGGGAAAGGTTATAGCGACCCCAGTTTTGACCCGACACTTGTGGTAGTCCGAACTCGGGTTTATGGTTTCTGAATGTTGTTCATTGTCTTTTGCTCTTTATTCCTCCTTAAATTTGGTTATTTGGACATGTTGAGTGCATTTGGAACAGGTTGGTTGCGCTTGATTTTCAAACCTTGTGCTGCTCAGAATTTTGGTCCTCCACTCGAGCGGCATTTCTTGTGCTTGAGCGGGCATTGCAAACTCGCTAGTACTTTGCATGTCTGCAAAAGTACTAGAGGGGTGTTTTCTACGCTCGAGCAGCGTTTCCTACGCTTGAGCGGGTAGGCGCTCGAGCAACCTTTCTTGTGCTCGACCGGTTTGTCTGTCATCTGCAAAAGTACTGGATGTGTGTATTCTGCGCTTGAGCAGGTAAACTCTTGTGCTTGAGCGGAACAATTTAGTGTGTCTGACACTCAAGCATTAACTCTTGCGCTCGAGCGGACTGTGCGTATATCAGATTGCAAAAATGACTTTTTACATCACTTTTCTTCCAAAAACCCTAAAGTCAGACTCTCTCTCTTTCCCTCTCTCTAAAATACACACTCTCTCTACATTTTCTCCTAGATCCGTTGATCTCTCTGCCGTAGTGTCTTTGAAAAAAGAGTAGAGCATTTTGAGAGCTTTACTTTGATCCGATTGAAATTTGGTTTCGGCGTTGTTGGAGTTTCATGCTTGCTCCATTGGTCTTCTAAACTTGAGGTAGGGACCCTTTACACCTTAATATGAGTTTTAACTTGATTATAGGTTGTTGTGTGAAAATGGTGGGATTTGGGCATGTTTTGAGCAAACCTAGGGCTTGGGTTCAAGTTTGAAAATAGGGGTTTCTACGTGGGTGTTGTATAAATGATTATGGGGTTTGGATATAAGGTTATTTTGTGTCAAAATGGTTGATTTTGACCTTTGGGCTAATATTTGGATAATGTGGAGTTTTGCATTAAAATGTCTTGAATAATTATTTTGTAGAAATAATGAAAATGGTATGGAGAATGTGAAATTGGGAGGTTGTGTACATGAATGGTGTTGTTGGATTTGCTCAATCACTCACCTATGGAAATTTGATGATTTATCTGTTATAGAGATTGTACATCTGTTTAGAGATAACTGCTTTGGGTTATCGGTGGAGAATAACTATGATTATTGTAGACATTGCATGTGGATTAGGCGAATTGAAACTAATCCTTTAACCATTATCATTGAATATGATTATGAATGATATACATTGTATATATATGATATTTGGGGGGGGGGAGAAAGGGGATGTATTCCATATTTTGAGGAGAAGAAAGGGGATGGACTCCATTAAACTAAGTTGGCTTGTGTGTCTAGGGTGAAAGTCCCAAAAACTATTTGTATACATTGCTGCCGATTCCCGCGGACAAAATTTCCGTAAAATGGCAAATAGAAGTGAATGTATTTGTGTGATGATTTCATCTGTTGGAAACTTGAGAGGTGTAACCTTTGTTGATGGGTTGAATGAAATGGATGTATCTAATGAACTAAAATAAACGAATTGAGAAGCAAGTTTGGTATAACATGGCTTTGGAAAAGAGTTATAAAGATTTTTTCATTGGATAATGAACATGTGTATCATACTTATATCTTGCTAATTCTCATATACTGTGTTAGATTGTTTCTACTGGGCTTTGGCTCACCCTATTTTGGGAAACCATTTTCAAGTATCGGTGACATGCCTCCTCCAAGGACGTAGCTTGGGAGGACCTTGGAGTCGAAAGCTCTTTTTATGTTATTTTGTATTTAATGCTTGTTCAAGCTTAGGGCTTTATATGTACAGAGCTTATGTACAGGGCTTTATTTTGTTGATCTTTAACTGGCATCATATGCTATAGATTCAGGATGTATATTTATGAATGTATATTGCGTGTATTACTTTCTGTAAACAAACTCTGATGAATGAAAGTATTTTATTTATGTTATTCTTCCGCTTATGAGTTGGATTTATTATATTGTTTTGGGGGCGTCGCAGGTTGTGTCATGTGTTAGCATCATGAACAAGGTTTCATTTTAGTGTGTCTCCACTTGCTAAGAAATGTACTTAATAATTTCATGGGTTAATTGCATTTTTGGTCTTTAAATCTTGAGTTTTGTGTCATTTTAATCCTTAATGTTTAAATTATTTCAAAATGTATACTTCAAAAATATATGAGAATGGCAACATTCATCGTGCCAAATCATGGCAAGCTTCATCTTGGAACAACATTGGACTACCTTTGTAGTGGCAGTGGTTACACAGTCTTGACAGACCATGGTGGAAACATCGCCACGGCAGAGGAAGAGGCCGTAGACTATGTAGTTGGAGAAGCCATTGATGGTGGTGGTGGAATTGGAGGAAAGAGCTAAGAAGAGGGTGTTGAGATTGGATTGGTATGTGCTGCTAGGAATTTAAGTGGTTGTGTTTGGGCAATAAGAATAGAGGAAAGTTGGGGTTGCTTCTGAGTATAAGGAAGCAAATTAGAATGCAAAGAAACAAAGGGATGTGGAGATATTCAAGGATGAGTTCATGGTGATCAAACTCTGAATTTTAGAACCCCCTTGTGCGTACTTTTGGGGGATTTAATTGATAAAAATCAAATTCAGATATCTTGAGGAAATTAGGTAAGGGAGAATGGAAAATATTGTCTTCCCCACTTGGAAGATAAGCTCTGAAGAAACTATGTAATTAATAGTTCCAATCAATTATAGTCAATCAACTTGATTAAAATGCGATTTGAGATCTTAGATTTTGTTTGGTTTGATTTTTCTATTTATATATATATATTAAATTTTTATATAATTTTTTTTGACTAAAATAGCAACAAAAAAAAAATTTCACTAAAAATGAATGAAAACTCAAACAAAATTAGATAGATCTAAAAAGTTTAAAAGAAAAAATTAACTAAAATATGAAAAATGTGAACTAAAGACAAACGAAAATCGATCTAAAAACAATTTCTAAAAAATCATCTAAACAAAATTTGAAAAATCAAAGTAAACAAGACTCGAGAAAGTGTCCCTATCAAATGAAATCGAAAGTAAATTAATGAGTTAGAGCTTCTCCAATGACTTTTTTTTTTTTTTCAATGACTTATTTGGCATACTATTGCTATAAAATAGTATGGAGCTTAACCTTTTGCTCTCCAATGATTTGTAATTTGGTTTGCTATTTTTTAGCTTAGCTACATCTTGTACTAAATTTGGCACAATGTTTATCTATACCAACTCATCAAGAATGTCCAAAATCATTTGGTTGTTTGGTTTATTTTTTTAAATGATTTTTGACTTTTTTATTTTTTATATTTTTGGTTTTTAGTTACTTTTTATTTATTTATTTAGATTTTAGTATTTTTTTTATAATTTTTTAAAAATGTAAAAAATTCATTAAAAATAAAAAAATGATCAAAAATAGTTTTTGAATTTGAAAATGTGATTTCAAGAAGGTAGTTAAATTATTGTGGTTGGTAATTAGAAAAATAGTAGGTGGAACGATGGAGAGAAAATCGATTGTACCAATAAATGCAAAAGTACCAGCATTACTATAATGTCAGAGGGTAAATTACACTTTTCACCTCTACACTTTGTATCAAATCTCACTTTGACTCTGCACATGAAATCATAACAATCAATCCCCTACACTTTTGGTCAAACCTCACTTTAGTCCATACACATGAAATCGTGACAGTCAACCTCTTACACTTTTACTCAAATCACACTTTGGTCTCTACACAAGTTTCAATGTCCCCTTTTTTGTTATTTCATTTTTAAATCTTTAACAAAATCCAGTCATGTGACAAAAATGTGACTATGAAATGAGGATAAAAGAGGAAAATCATCATTGTTTCTCATCAATACACTTTATCTTACGTGATAAACACAGGAGAGTGTTATATAATTATATATATATGTATATATATATATATATGTTTGTATGGTAAAAATTGGGACGAAAATGCAAGAAAGTAGAACTTTTGAAATATAAAAAAAAAAAAATGCGACAAAGAAATCAAAGAAAAATAAAGATGAATAGACAGAAGATTGTGTTACCGTGAAAAATAGAATTTCGTGATTTCAATTTATGCAAAATCCTAGTTCGTCTTCTTAATTGTTCACAATATGTGTTTTGTTTTAGTCTAATATAGTCCTATTTTGATGTAAATTTTGGAATAAAATGCATTGGTAGAAAATGTAGATGATTTTTTCTTTTTACTCTCATGTCGTGGTCACATTTTTATCATATGATTAGATTATGTTAATGATTTAAATAGTTGAGTAGTAGAAAGGGAACATTGATACTTGTATAGGGACCAAAGTGAGATTTTACTAAAAATACACACAATTTCATATGCAGGGACCAAAGTGGGATTTGACCCAAAGTGCAGGGGGTTGACTGTCACGATTTCATGTATGGAGGCCAAAGTGAGATTTGATGCAAATTACAATGGTGCAAAGTGTAATTTACCCAATGTCTAACTAACAAGTGCTCATAAAGTACAAGTAAATGACAAAAAAATTAAAAAAACATAAAATATTTTTTACTAAATTTAATGCATTTTTATTAAAATCAATACATTTTTTTAATATTTTTATATATTTTTAAGATATTTTATACACATTTATATATGGGACAGTCATTAGCATTTGCCTTAGTATCCATAAGTTAGACAACAATTGGAGATGCTTTTGACTACTATGATTAACCAAAATCATTGATAATGGGATAGTCTCTGAAACCAATGAAAATGGACTTCCTCAATAAGGAAGTGATGAAATAGTTTTCTGGATTAAGCATATAAAAATAAAAATAAAAATAAAATAGGTTTCTGGGTTGGTTGTTTTTTATCAAGAAAATATCTATGAAATTATTTAGAAAATTACATTAGTATATCACATTTATTTTGAGTACAATCTATATCACACTCATTTAAAATTTGTACTATACATTTTGTTTTAAAAAAAAAAAAAAATTTGAGATACAAATTTTAGATATATAACATTTTTTGCAAGAAAATAAGAAAAATAAGATTGGTTGTTGAATGAGTAATTCTATTTTCACATATTAATTCCCTTCAATACATATACTTAGTGAATATCTTCTCAGTATACACTAAAAAAAAAAAAAAAAAAAAAAAATTCTCAATACACATATATTCTACTTTATCTTTAATTTTAAAATTTTATTTTTTTTCTTCCGTCCATTCACCTCTCCTTCACCGCCACTCTTAGCCCTCCATTGTTATCACCACCGCCACTCAGTTCATTTCTTTCCATCTTAGATCTCCACATTCAACCTTGAAAGTGGGCAGTTTGCAGTAGGGAACTTGTGAGAGTATATAGTTCATGGTAAAAAGTGGTAGTAGGTGGAGGAGAAAAAGGGCATTGGGACGTGATAGCAAAGGGGAGAGTTGGCGCTGGCGATCGAGGATTGTTGTACTGTTTTAAAATTAAAATTTGGGTGGAAGAAGATAAGGATGTTATGATATTTTATTTTAAGGGTATTTGAGGAAATTAGGTAGGGAAGAACGAAAAGTATTGCCATATCCATTAGGAAGAGAAGGTATTATTCTCATGTGGGATCCAATTAAAAGAAATCTCGAATTGTAATTTATTGATTGAAAAATGCTTTGGAGCTCTAATTTTTGAGTTCTAAAGGTAGCTTTAATGAGTTGGCAGTGGACTCCACCCACAGTGATGTGATGTTTTGGTATTGGTTTGTTTTTGTTTTATTTTTTTAATTTATTGCCATGTCATTAGTGCTTCATTAGAGCACCAAAATTAGTGGTCTGAATCATTGCTGTTATTGATTTAGTTGACTATAATTAATTAAAATAATCAATAATAGGATAGTTCCAAACGTATAAAATTGGACTTCCTCAACCCTAAACCTTAAACAATAATGTTACGCACCAAAAAATTATCTACGAAATTATTTAAAAAATTATATTAATAGATCATATTTATTTTTGGTACCATCTATACGTATTTATTTTAAATTTATATTATATACTTTATTTTTAAAATAAATTTTGAAACACAACATTTGAATGAATATAATTTTTTCGAGGAAAAATGAGAAAAAAATACTGGCTGCTGAAGAGCTCTTTTTTTGAACGAAAAAAAGAATGTTCTAAGCTGTCATTATTGCATCCATGTGTCCAAGTTTCGGATAACCAATTGCAGGCCTGATTTGATCCAACCTATATGAAAAGATTCACTACCAAAGTATTAATAGAACTCAACTATACGTCATAATAAACCTAAATTTGGATTGAAGTACAAAACAAAATTTCCGTAAAGAGTCAACTGCAAATTAATAAATTTGTCCCCAAAAGTTGAATCTGAATCAGGCCTGTAGAGAGATGGCTTCTCCAGCAGGGGTGGTGGCTGCTGAAGATGGGAACATAGTGGAAATCAGGTTTGTTTGTTGTGTAAAATAAAGTGAGAATTGAAGGCTTTTGATGGGGACACGAGTGGGATTGTGAATTGGTGATGTGAGAGTTTCGAATTTTGCTTGCACTAACATAAGCACTTGTCAGTGGCTCATTGGACTATCCTGGTCAAAACTCTGGGTCAAAATTTTCAATTGTAAAGCAGTATTAGGTGTGATTCATTAGAATGATAATATTTAATGGGAAATATTAAAAACAGTCATAAGAACTGATGATGCTAGTCCCTATCTACAAAAATAATAATAATAATTAAATAAGAACTGATGATGCTAGTCCCTATCTACAATATATATATATATATATAATTGGACTATCCTAATCAAAACTTTGGGCCAAAATTTTCAATTGTAAAGTAATATTATGTATGATTCATTAAAATAATAATATTTGATGGGAAATATTAAAAAACAATCATAAAACGATGATGCTAGTCCCTATCTACATATAATTATCCCACAATAATTTGAAAGTTAACAAAGCTTACTAAGGGGTTGTTTAGGATGACCTAAATAAGTGCACTTTCTGTCTTTTTATGAAAAGATGTACAAAAAAGTAGAGAGGTGATGTGATGGAAAAAAGATAAAAAGATAAAAAGTGTGTACTTATTTTGGGTAGCCAAACTTGGCCTAAAAGTTTAAGTCCGCCCCACAACTATTACAATTCCTATAATAAGAGAGAAATAAACGCATTTACAAATGATATCAAATATTTTAAAATGTATTCAAATATATATATATATATATTGTATTGAAATATGTAAAATATGAAGAAATATATATATAATTATTGTGAGATGTGTAAAATATGTATTGAAATTTTAAATATTTTAATTTTTACTAATAACCTTTATGTTGTGTTTGGTGGGGGGATTTGAAGTGGGATTTGGAAAGGGAAATGGAAAATGTAGGTGAAATTTGAATGAAATATACCTAAATTTCACCTAGTTTTAGATACTTTTTCCCGTTCTATTTCCAAATCATTCTCTAAATCCCCAAACCAAACACACCATTAGAGTTGTCATTAACAAGACTCATAGTTAGCACAAATTTAATGCGCAAATATCAAATTTGAGGGTTAAGACCATCTCCAACGGAGAACCAAATCCAACATCAAATTTGAAATTTGATGAAAAACTCACTTTTTGAGACTCCAACGGTGGCACCAAACTCATATCAAATTGAGGATTCACCAAACAAAACATCAAACTGATACCAGAAAACAGATTTTACCAAATCACTGTTACTGACCGTTGAAAGTGGTACACCGGTCAACCACCCGGTTGCCCGGCCGGTTGACCAACCGGTCGCCCGGTTCTCTTTGAAATACATGGGTTCAAACAGTTCAAACAGTTTAAAAAAAAAAAAAAAAAATTGCCTTTGCCGGTCGACCGGTTGGTCAACCGGCCGGTCGACCACCCGGTCGACCACCTCCCCAATTTCACTTTGATGCTCACCGTTGGAGCGCCTTGTACCAGATTGAGAAAATTCTCATTTTTGTACTCAAATTTGATGAAATTTTTGAGTAACCGTTGGAGATGCTCTAAGATGTGAGAAATTGCTGACTATTAAGCATGTATACATATTTATTATAAGTATCAGTTATGTGCTCAATTTAAAATCCTTCATTTGTTTTAAGTCATGATAAATTATTGATCATCATTTAATGTAAAATTTTGAAATACTAAAAAATTATTTTATTAGTTATATTCTAAATAATGTGTATAATTATCAAAGATTTGCTAGTTGATTCCCTTGTTGGGGATAGTTGTCATTTAATTTTGTGGTGAGACTTTGTTTTGATCTTTATTTATATCATGAGAATAAGATGCATATAATATAAGAAAGGTTCTACATAATATAATTATTTAAATTATACTTGTCGGAAGGGCGAAATCATGATCACACAACCTAGCTATAGTCTTCGGTAAAGAGATCAATAATTCTTAATACCAATAAATAATTAATCTATTTTAAGAGACCTCACAATCAATGGTAGGTGCAGAGCATTGCTCTATAATGAATAATAATTTTTTTTTAATTGACGCTTTATTTGATCATGAAATTAATTTATTGGTTAAACGATTTTATTTTATTAAAAAAATCTTAATTCATCTAAAAAGTTTAAAAACTAAAAATTCTATCGAAAAACTAAGGTAGCGTTTGGTTTAATTTGAGATTTGAATCAAAATTTATAACCAAACAAATTTTTAAAATACAAATCAAAATTACTTTCAAAACTGCTTTCTTCTCTTTATTTATTTATTTATTTATTATTATTAATAAATCAATCAATCACTTTTTCTTTCTCATCTCTCCTTTCTCTCCTCACATTCTATATATCAATCAATCAAAAAAAAAAAAAAAAAAATACAATTCATCTCAAAATTATTTTCAAAACTTATAATCAAACAAATTTTCTCTTCTTAAATCATAATTCAAAAACTCAAAACTCAAAACATAACTTCACACTCAAATTATAATTCCAAAACTTAACCAAACTGGCCCTAACTTTTCAACGACTTCGACTATCTCGCCAGGCTGCCAAGGCTGTGTCATGTGTTAGCATCAATTTCATTTTAGTGTGTCTCCACTGGTTAAGAAATGTACTTAATAATTTTATGGGTTAATTGCATTTTTGGTCTTTAAATCGTGAGTTTTGTGTCAATTTATTTTTTAATTGTTTAAAGAGAAAATTAGTGATAAATCCAATTTAGAGGATGTCTAAGGCATAAGATTCAGTGTATTTTTTATTGGTGAGAATTCCATCATTTGTAAAATAGTTTGGTGAGAGGTCATTTTACTTGTTTTAAATGACATTTTGTTTCTAATTTTACCACTTAATTTATTGTTGACTTTTTTTTTACTATCTATTCAAATTATTTTTTATCTGTTCAAATTTTTCATCTATATATTCAAAATTTTTATGTATAAATTTTTTATCTGTCCAATTTTAGTCTCTTATCTGTTAAATTTTTTCAATCTATTTAAATTTTTTTTTTAATCTTTATCTGTTCAAATTCTTGTACATACACAGATAGAGAGAGGTATTATAGGCCTGTGAATTTGATGCCATTACAGATCTGTTTCATCATCAACAACAACAAGAAGAAGGACAACCAAAATAAAAAAGGAAAGAGATCTGAGGTCTTCAAATCTTCAGGTTTCAACAGTATGATTCTGTTTTAGTCTCTGCATTCAAAGTAAAAACAATAACTAATTTAAAATAGATTATCACACATCTATATTCTCAATACAAAGTCAACCAAAACACCATAAACACCACAAAACAAATCCGAAGAAAGAAAAAACTAAAGAAAAAAGCAATAAAATTTGGGGCCTCACCATCTGTAGAACATCAATATGTCCATCATTAAGCTTTTCCTTGGGACTGGCATCCTTACCATCTGTCAATTTAGGGCCCCCACTCATGAGCTATTGCTTCACTTAGCCTTCTCTTGCATAGTCAAGGTTTGATCGAACTCAATCACCCGAATTGCACCAAGCTGCCGATCATAAGAATCATGAGATCCAAGATTGCTTCCAAAAGAGAAGAGAGAGAGAGAGAGAGAGAGAGAGAGAGAGAGAGAGAGATTTCTTGCACCATCGTCGTCACTGGTGACGTCTTTGAAAACCTCTGATCTACGAACATTCGGTATAGATATACACAGATCCAGTGCTGTGGAGACGATACATTGTTGCCAATTAGTCGTGAAGACGACGACGAAGTTGGGGCTAAGGTTAGGATAGTGAAGTTGGGACTAGGATAGGGCTTGGGTCTGAAATCGAAGAAAAGAGAGAGAGATGAGGAGGAGAAAGAACAATTGTGGAAGTCGGCAATCGCAGGCTGATGGCAAAGTGTTTGCACTTATTTTTGCTGGTTCTTATCGACAGGTGGACTAGTTGGGATATGACATGTGGCAAAATTAAGTGAGGGTTCAACAATTGTGAAAGAGAGTAAGCGATATGAGAGAGATTAATAAATGTGCATTAAGCAGCGCTAGTAATGGAGCAATTACTGACAGTGATCATGGACTTAGTGGGTAGTTCTTCAAGAAGAAACATAAACAAAGTGGGAGTCTTTCTCTGTCAAGAGAAGGTGAGAAGGTCTTGTAGGCATGTGATAACTTAAAGAAGGGGTAGTTCGACAGACAGAAGTGAAGGTCTAATGTGATTGGAAGGCCTAGAAACCAGGAAGCAGTTGCAACAGTTACACAGCAGCAGTTGCAAATTGAGGAGATCATAGGGGTGTGGGAAAGAACAAGTATAAAGGTTAGAAATTTGCAGAGAGAGAGAGAGAGAGAGAGGATAATCATCAACAACAATACAAAGAACTAGTTTAGACTTAGCATAATCTTGGAGTAGCTTTCTTAGTTTAGGAGTAGTTTCTTCTATAATTCGTATTCTTGTAAACTTTTATGAACTTTAGTAGTTTTATCTTGGAATTATTTGTTGTTTGCTTTGTTTACTTTGTGACTTTTAGTTGTTCCAAAGAAGTTCTCATTCTTTTGAGGTATTTGAACCAATTCCACAATTGCATGGTTGTTAGTATTTGATTGTTTAGTTAAAATTGTTGTTTAATTCCTGTCAATTGGGAGTTAACATAATTTTTACTAACACGAAGTGGATGATGGCGACGGCGACATGTTGGTGGTGGAATCGGAGATGAAGAGAGGAGAGATAGAGAGAGAAAGGGTTTATTGTTTTGCTTTACCTACTGTATAATACATATACATGGGTAGTTTGGTTTTTTTGTATGAGTTTGCCCTTTCGGACAAAGAAAATAAATGCCTGAACCTTTAGATTTATAAAATTCAATTTTGGATTTTTGGCCCCAGTACCCATGTTTAAATTATGTCAAAATGTGTACTTTAAAAATATATGCGAATGGTAACATTTATCGTACCAAATCATGGCAAGCTTCGTCTTGAAACAACATTAGACTACTTTTGTAGTAGCAGTGCTTACACAATCTTGACAGACCGCGGTGGAAACATCGCCATGGCAGAGGAAGAGGCCGTAGACAATTATGGAGTTAGAGAAGCCATTGATGGTGGTGGTGGAATTAGAGGAAAGAGTTGAGAAGAGGGTGTTGAGGTTGGATTGGTATGTGCCTCTAGGAATGTAAGTGTTGTATTTGGGCTTGGGGTTGCTTCTGAGGATAAGGAAGCAAATTAGAATGCAAAGAAACAAAAGGGATGTGGAGATATTGAAGGATGAGTTCATGGTGATCAAACTCTGAATTTTAGAGCCCCCTTGGGCATACTTTTGGGGGATTTAATTGATAAAAATCAGATTTAGATATCTTGAGGAAATTAGGTAAGGGAGAATGGAAAATATTGTCATACCCATTAGGAAGAGGAGTTATTCGGTGGTTTGGAGCCACTACGTAATTAATAGTTTCAATCAATTATAGTCAATCAACTTAATTAAATCCGGTTTGAGATCTTGGATTTTGTTTGGTTTTATTTTTCTATTATATATATATATATTCAAATTTTTATATAAATTTTTTGCTAAAAATGAATGAAAACTCGAACAAAATTAGATAGATCTAAAAAGTTTAAAAGAAAAAATTATCTAAAATATGAAAAAAGTGAACTAAAGACAAACGAAAATCGATCAAAAACAGTTTCTAAAATATCAAACTAAACAAAACCTGAGAAAGTGTCCCTATGAAATGAAATCGGAAGTAATTTAGTGAGTCAGAGCTTCTCCAATGACTTTTTCTTTTTTTTTTTTTTTTTTTTTTTTTCAATGGCTTATTTGGCATACTGTTGTTATAAAATAGTACGGAGCTCATATATCTTTTGTTAAATTTGACACAATGTTTATCTACACCAGCTCACCAAGAATATCCAAAATCATTTGGTTGCTTGGTTTATTTTTTTAAAATTATTTTTTTATTTTTTTTATTTTTTATATTTTTGGGTCTTAGTTACTTTTTATATATTTTAGTCATTTTTTTTATAATTTTTTGAAAATGTAAAAAATTCATTGAAGATAAAAAAAAAATTAAAAAAAAATGATCAAAAATAGTTTTTAAATTTGAAAATAAGATTTCGAGAAGGTGGTGAAATTATTGTAGTTGGTAACCAAAAAAATAGTAGGTGGAACGACGGAGAGAAAATTGATTGCACTAATAAATGCAAAAGTACCAACATTACTGCAAGTGCTCATAAAGCATAAGTAAATGATAAAAAAAAATTGAAAAAGTATAAAATATTTTTTTATTAAATTTAATGTATTTTTATTAAAATTAATATATTTTTTAATATTTTATACACATTTCCCAACAATACATATGACCTATAGCCCTGTTTGGTACAGCTTAATTTCAGCTTATTTCAGCTTTCAGTTTAATTTAAGCTATTTTGATATATTTGGTTTAACTTAACAATACAGCTTATAGCTTTTTGTAAGTCAGAAATCAACTTATTCTTTGAGTGGGGCAAGAGAAGCTTAATTTATAAGTCAGAAATCAATTTATGTTCATAGTTATAAGTTATAAGCTGTTAACGTATAAGTTATAAGTACTTTTCCACAACTCTACCAAACATGGCCATAACATAGTTATCCATGCTCTTAGACAACAATTGGAGTTGCTTTTAACTACTATAATTGACCAAAATCATTAATAATGGGATAGTTTCTGAAACCAATGAAAATGGACTTCCTCAATAATGAAATAGTTTTCTAATCAAAGGCATTAGCGCACTTTGTAAAGGCATCACACTACCCAAAAAAAAAATAAAAAAAATAAAAAAATAAATAAAAATTAATTGATTAATTTATTTACGGCCAAATGCACGCCGTGTATATGATTCTACGACGTGTAAGGTAACATTATATTATGACTAGTCATGAAAAGTAATTCACTTTCAATGGCATGCTAAACTTTTAACAGTGCATCTTATATGTCATGCTTAATTTTTCTACGACTACTTTTGCACGCCGTTAATTCAAGAGTCAAACTACGACATTCATTGTTAGTCATTGAATATTTAATACAATGGCCTATTTTGCCTGCCATAGATAGCCCAAGTTTCATAGTATTTTTTACATGTTGTGGAATATGTATATTTTTTTAAGAAAAAAAAAAAATTCAGTAGCTTTTATTTCACCTGTTTTGTACAATAAAAAAAAACATATATATATATATATATAAATATCAATCAACCACCAAAATATTATTTCAAACATCAAAAATAAATAAATAAATAAATAAACTATCCATAAATTTTGAACATCCAAAAACTATTTATATATTCCAAACCATTCAAAAATTATGTTTCTAGACATTAAAAACTATCCCTAAGTTTAAAACCATCCAAAACGTTCAAAATAATCCAAAAAAAAAAAAAAATCCTTAAGTTCTAAACCAACCAAAAATTATCCTTAAATTCAAAATCGCTACTGAGGGGCCTTTTGTCTTATTACTGGCCAGGTCGAAATATCATCCCCTCAAGGGCCAGCCAAAGGAATAAGGAAGAGGCTTAACTCAACACTCACTTTGGAAAACCTGGTAGCTTGACTTGGAAGTCTCACAATCTGTGAGAATGAGTACAAGAAAGACAAATGGAAACACCATATTTATTAAATGAAATTTAGCAAGTGTTAAAGAGTCAAAAAAACCTTTCTTCTATAGATCATAAGGTATTATGAAAATGAACACGCATGTATAAATGTAAAGCAACCAAAGCCAAGCTCAATGTAAGCATGATCTTTATTTGAAGTGGCACCCATAGAGTGCAAAGTGAGGCTTTTATTTAGAAACAATAATAACAAGAAGCACAACCTTTCACCCATAGTAATGCTGCAACATAAAATCAAATTAATTATGAAGGTTAGCTCTATTAGAACTTTGTCTAGTATCATGTACACCAATTTTTGAATAGTATGCACACACAAACTGAAGGGAGAAAAAAAAAAAAATCCCATTAAGCATAGGTCTTGAAAATACCTCAAGAAGAGAGAGGGGGGGGGGGGTGGGAAGGGAAAAAAAAAAACTATTATTTAGAAGGAACCAACTTGTCTACAATAATTTATATGGTATTGTGAAGAAAATCTGCCTATATAATTGACTTAGAGGTTCATTGTTATTCCAATCAATTAAATTACTTAGATTGAAATACCTAAAACAAACTGCTATATTATATATTGTCGGAAGGTAGACATTTTGGTACCAAGCAGACGTTGCATTAAAACAGTCAAATCAGATTTGAGTTTCTCTTACCCTAACGACTTATAAAAAACTGTGCACATGCCACGAAAGCTTAATAATGTCTTGAAAGTCCAATGTTAGTATAACACAAATTTAACAACGAAAAAATATCGTACTTGAAGCAGCTAACACATGCGAAATATGCAGTGGTTTCATATAATGAAATAATATAAAGGACCAAAAACAAAAGGGCATTGTTTTCAATCAAACATATCAACAAATTTGAGTATTATGCACCTCTTCAATTATTAAATGTACAAATAAAAGATTTAACCTACACACACATGCACACACAAAGTATTTGTTTGTGTGGATACAAAAAAAAATTCACATGATAAGGAGATGGAACCTATTAGTCACATGACAGTCAAAATTTAAGAAAAGAGTTAAGAACAAACTAGTATGCAAACTGACTCTGGGGATAATGGCTTCCCCTCTTCACAGACAATAAAGTCTGAAACAAGCTCCACCACCCTTGCTCAGCATGAGCCAGGTCAATGATATACACACACACACTACATAATTTGCAAACTGAAGAGAATAAAATAAAGTAAATCAGTCACAAACCTTTGTTCAACCTAACAAGCATCCCTTGCTTGTGTAGGAAGGCTTCCATCTCATGTGTGAACTGATCCAAAGGACCTTCTTGAAGCTCCACCTGGAAAATAAGTATAATACATGTGCAGTTTTTAGGAGTTGGGATGTATGAGACATACATAATACATAGAATGTGTGTCAAACTTTAACTAGCATTCATCACTTTATATATATATACATTTTTTTTTTTTGATTAGCAAAACAAACTTTATTGATGAGAAGATTCGAACAATGAAAAAGGTCAACTAAAACATCAAGAAAAAGAGGTGAGTGCACAAAGAGTTAAGAGTATGCAAACTCATCCCAACTAGGTTGGCACCAATTTGCACACCAAAATAATTTTCTAGCACAACACTAAGCTGGTGAGAAACCAACCAAAAGAGGAGCAAGATAAAGAGAAATACAAGTAGCCAAAAAAATACGAACAACCAAATAGCAAACAACAAGAAATACAAGCAGCCAAGCACCAGATCTACCATTCCTTGCATTTTCAAGCTGCTACAAGTTCATACTTCTATTTCCTATCTCTGAATTAAGCAACAGCAACAATCAGCATCAACAGCAGCAGCAGAATTGAACTGCAGCAGCAACAATCAACAACAACTAGTACCAGCATCAAGTAGAATTAATTGAGCACTACCAAGGGAAAATAAAACAAAACAGCACCTACCAGTAGTAGCAGCAGCAACTAGATTCACTCCATTCCTGCAGCAGCAGCAACGTGGTTAACACCCTATTACACACAATAGCATACCTGCTCCAGATTAGAGACTAAATCATGAACTGAGTATTTCAACTCTTTCAAATTTGATTTTGCCCACATAGCAACTGTCATGACCCAAACCTGTCCTAATAGGTTTAGTGTTGTAACCGGCCAGTAATCCTTGGATTACCAAAGGCCTCTGTACATAATGAAATATAATTAAGGGGTTAGCAGAAGCAACTTACAAAAAAACGTGTCCATAGAGCTGTGCAGACATACAAGAGACATATAATTTAAAACTTTATTTATACACGTGATGTCATATTTACATTAGTTTTACGTCACTTACATATATAGATAGAACTAGAATGGGACTTAGCCCAATATAGATAAACAAGAAGTTGTTCAGATTTCAAGAAAAGAATACAAAGTCTTACACTTAGTTCACAAAACCCGACCACTTGACTTTTTCCGAAACCTCCTCGGGAGGCACGAAAGTTGGCCGACAAAATAGAATTCCAGGCAATCATTACTAAACCTGGTCACACGTCTGCTCACCTACATACATAAAATAATACAATGAGCTGGAGCCTAGTGAATAATAACAGGGTAAAGGGTTTAATGAATGTTGTCCATAACAGATACATAAACAAAATTCAGTTTATATCAGAAATGAATCCACTTACTTGTTCAGAAATCAGTATTCATAGTAGAAATAGAATCAGAATCATATTCATAATCAGAATTTACAATTAATCGTACATGGTACATCCATTAGCACTAACAGAAATAGTTGACCTATAAAGGGACGGCCATGAAGGCATACTATTGACTCACATGCACGAAGACAGTACAGTTGGCTCATAAGATGTACAGTTGGCCCATAAATGGGACGTATATAGAAGGATCCATAACAGTTGGTCCATAATTGGGATGTAACAGAACAGATAACAAATGTCATCTGAAACTAAGAATGCCACGAACGCATTTCAAAATCTTGGACAATCATTCATTTATACAAAGCATAGCATTTTAGAAAACTGATCATTTCGTATCATCAGAAAGTAATTAAATTTAAAAATAACTTTACAGAGTTATTACTCATAGATGGCTTCAATTGCAGAACAAATTAAGTAGATAAACCAGGCTGTCTATAGCGTGTGACCTACACAAACATATAACAGATACACACTAAAACACACGCTCGGAAAGTACGTAACTCATTTTATTTTTAATCATGGCTTAGAAATGCCTAAGATGCAATGAGGATGCCAAAATGTAACGTGAAATAATTTGTCAAATTTTCAAAAACAAGGCAGTCCCGCTCGAGTGCAACATTGATCACTTAAGCGGTCTGCAAAGTCTGCAAAAGTACTGGTTGCTTGATTTTTTTGCCCGACAGAAGCTCGACGGTCGCTCGAGCCAAAGAGTGAATAAAAAGGGTCTCCGCTCGAGCACAACTTCGGTCACTCGGCCGGTTTGTAAAATTTTGTAAAACTTCCGGGAGCATGAATTTTACGATTGAGCAAAATTTCCTACGCTCGAACGGAGGATCGAAAATAAGTGTGGTCACTCGAGCGCAACTTCCGTCGCTCAAGTAGTGATGCAGAATTCTCTAATTTCCAAATTGCTCTCCAAGCTTCAAAACTCAAATTCAAACCAACAAAACACATCCTTTTAGACCCAAAACTTGAGGAAACATATGTAAACTTGTAAAATATTGTGAATTAAGATCGTTTCACAAAATCAAGGCTCAAAAGCATGTGAATTATTCCAAAAGTCAACTTGAAATTATGAAAACATAGCATGCATACAACAAATTGAATTCAATGCCTCCAAATCATGATCAAGTGAGATGCTTAGTTAAAAAACATGTCAAATTCTTAAACCATGGCCAAAAATAAACATGCATGTGGAAATTCTTTGAAAACAACTTCAAAACTTCATGAATTATGCATGCAATGCATGAGTTGGTCCAAACTCTACTCTTTAAGCTAAATTATCTTATTTAACCACTTTAATCTCTTGAATTCACACATTAAGTGCTACAACTACACAACTAAAGGAGTGAATTCCTACCTCAAGCTTTGAATTCTCAAGTGTAGAGGTTCAATTCTTCCAAAATTGAGCAATTCTTTGATCTTCCTCTTAATCTCCCAAATTCCTCTAATAATTCCTATGTTGAGTTCAATATTCTACATTCTCTCTCTCTCTCTCTCTCTCTCTCTCTCTCTCTCTCTACATTTTTGAGGCTCAAAGAAATGAAGAATGAATTGATTCTAGAATATATTAGCCATAAGTAAGGGACTTAATTAACTCTAGGCTTAAAATAATTAATTTGCATTATTTTATTCTAATTATTTCGTTCCAAATTGAATTTCAATTGAACCTACCAAAATTTTCCAAAAATCCTAAATACCACGTAATCTTAGTCAATTTCGTATTATGTGGCCAATAAGACCTTCAATTCGCAAAGACAAACCAAATTCTGAACAAATAACTCTATAACAGATAGATATAGTGCAAATAACACATGACTCATGCAATTAATTAGAATTTCATCTTAATTATGTATTAGGCATTCTTAATCATGGTTTATAGGCTAATCATAGATCGGGGTTGTTACAGCAACTCTGACCTTTACCAACTCAATCAACTCTGCAAAATCTGGCTTTGCCTTTTTAAATAGACACTTATTCCTGAGTTTCCACACAAGTTAAGGTGGTACAATTTCAACATTTGAAATATTATTTAAAACGTAAAAAGACGGCTCAATGTCAAAGAAATTAAATGCTGTTAATAGAAAATTTTGAATTACGATGAAGTTGAATTCCTAGAGCAGTGCAAGTTTTTCTTGTATAGTTGGAAAAGTTCAAAGTTGTACTTTGCTTATGGTTTATTTACACTAACAAACATATCGGGTCAATAAACTAACGTAAATATAAAACAAATAAAAATAAAATGGAGAAAGAATGATGCATTTTGATGTGCCACATAGAAAAGCGACCATAAAAATCCATTACCTTGAATGGTCTAATGAATAATTCGGCAGGGAAAAAACCCAAATTGCAACAAAAGTAGGAATAGTTAATAGAAAATCTAAAATTCATCCAATACCATAACATAAAGGAAATAATCCCATATTCTATAAAGAAATAGGGATCTACCCTTATTTGGGGGGCTTACTGTCCTAAGGGCTACACTTCTTGGTGCATAAACTAGGATTATGGTATTGTGAGTAAAATATCAGTTTAATAATGTGGGTGTTTGGAAAGTGGATTTTTTTGTAGGTTTTTTTAGTTCTAGGATATTATTAGAGAATTTTTTTTTTTTTTTTTGTGTTTGGGAAGATTGTTGATTTTTTTATGGTTGGATGTGATGTTTGTGAGAGAAAAAGTAATAATTATGGGGTTTGATGCAATATTTTGTTTATTTTTTTTTTTTTTGGGTTTTGTAACCAGTTTGTCTTTTAGTGAAAAAAAAAAAACCAAAAGAAACCAAAAAAAATCTTTCCCAAACATTGCCAATATTGCTGTGAAATTTGCTCTGATTTCATAGATATATATGCAAGAATGATTCTGTCAATTCAACCATTATATCTAAACTATTTTCCGACAAAGATAAATCATTGGAAAAAAAAAAATAAAAAGCCAAAAAAATAAAAAATAAAAAATTGAGAAACATTTATTTTGATGAACAAAAGCTAAAGCTGTTGACAACTCATCAATCAACCTATTCATGTTATAATTGACCTACTTGGCTGTCTCATTACCTCAAAGTAAGACAGGTCAAGGTTTTCAATACACTGGGAGAGCCAGAAACCACCTAAGGGAGAGTAAACAGGGGAAAGTTTTTCATGGTTTCACAAAATATAAGACCATTATAAACAAACAAAAACATCTTGTGTAAAGAGACATAAATGTCTCTATAAATTAAATTAATGAAAAAATGCATATATCTTAATTCCTCTTTATGAAATACAGATGAATTACAATCTTTAGTTGTCCGACTTACTTCCTCCTTTGAAAGAATGGTCCATGCTAATAATTTTGGTAAAGTCATCTGTGGAGAAATAGTTTGGAAATACTCTTTGGATCTAATGGGACGCTCGAGATCCTCAGCTAGCAACCTGAAAAGGAATGAACATTCCGGTCGGGGGTGTCAGAATTAGCACTCTGACGGATAAATCAGTGTATACTCTCTTGGTTACTTCTATCTTAAGTTAAGCTTACTTGTTCTCACATACCTCTCTTTGGTTGATGTTCCCCTATTTATATTTTCCTCTGGGCCTCAGGGTTGGGCCTACCTTTAGTCCACCGTGCAATTATTTACTTGGCTCCTTCTGTTGCTGACCAACCTCCACTCGGCTCCTCACTTAATTGGTTCTATGGCCGATTAGTATACCTCTGAATTTATATAAGACAGGGCCGAATGCAATGTATATATCTCGATTCTCTAAGAATAATATTCGGCCTCTTTACATCCCCTAAAACTCGGCTCCCACAATTGCTCCCCCAAACACTCCACTAACAATAGTTAGCTGGTGTGTTTGGTTTCGAACTTGAAAAGTCAGAGCCGAAATTCAACGGTTAACCTCATTCCAACGCGAGTGTCAGAACGCACGCGCTTTTCGGTCATCATTACAACTTCCCGCCCCTTCGTACACTTCTTTCATTTATTATTATGATTTAAAATTTTGTTGTCTTTTCGAATGCATGTATATTTTTTGAATACTTGAAGCTGTTGGTCTGCCTTCCGATACACCTCTGCAACGTCTGTCCATTCTTCATTGTCTTCTCCGTTTCTTGTAAGTTCTCTTCCTCTTTATTTCGAATCCCATTTCCTTGTTTGTCTTCAATTTAGCGTATTCCATAGATTGACGAAAATGGCAAAGCATTTGAAAGACCTCCTTTCTGTGGATCGAGTCTCTAGCTTTCGATGCCATTTTTCCATCCCTGACGACGTCCATCTGTCGCTCGTGACAGACAGCACCCTTGATATGGAGAGGGATGATCAAAGCACAATTGTCTTCCCTCTTTTATCAATTGTTGAGGGTGGAGTCCGTTTCCTCTTTCACCTATTTCTTAGAGCCGTCCTTCGCCATTGGAGTCTAATCCCTTCCCAACCTAATGTAAATTTCTTCCGAATCATAATGGGGATTATAGAGTTAAACCGTCACCTTAGGATCAATCTCAGCATACCTACTATTTGGCATTGTTATGCCTTGGCCAAGTCTTTTGGCCGACATGGGCGCTATTTCCTCAGGGCCAAGGACACCGACCATCAATTAGTGACTATGCTTGCCAGCTCTGGCAAGTGAGTTGATGATGTCATGGTCGTTGTCCGAGGTAACTGGGAATTCGGCGAAGGTGAAGACCGCCTAGATCCTATTCCTAGATGGAGAGGTGAACCAGGTGGCCATATAGCTCATTGCGTTTATCTTCCTTATATGTATTTGGCTTTATTTTCGTGGTCTTATGGTTTTACTTGTACAGGAAACAATTTGAAGAAAGTTTTGGTTTCAACTGACAACTCCGTTCTTGCGGAAATCAAAGTCGCACTCCAATACTTCGGCCATTCAAGCCTTCAGAAACAAGGGTGGACGGCCCACATTCTTCTTCAATACGAGTCGACGTATACGATGTTTTCGGCGGCGGACAACATTCCAGTTTCGAGGGGTGAAGAGTATCTTACGGCCCTTATCTTAATTGACTTCAAAAACTTGAGGCAAGTTGGTTTGGAGGCATCCGATTCGGAGTAGGTGGAAGTAGCCGAAGAGGTCACTGAGGAGTCAAGCCAGTCTGAAGCCGAGGTAGATGAGGCTTTAAAGTTGGACTTTGAGGAAACCAGTGTCAATTCATCCAACCCTCCGTCTACCTCTGGCCGTGGGGACGTCTCATTCGAAGACATCTTTACAGACTTAGGGGACCTTCTCAGCGCGTACTCTAAAGATATGGCTGGGTTATCACTCACGCAACTTGCCAAGAAGAAAAACGCCGAACGGATGGTCGCTTGGAAGAGAGCTGAGACCCTTCGATCTGAACCTGCTGCCACGACTGGGTCTTCTCCACCAGTTGTTGTGGAAGAAACGGCTCAAATTAAGACTGCCGAGAAGGAGAGGCCAGCTGAACGGTTGAGTCAAGGCAGCGATTAGAAGGGGGAGAAACGTCCTGCCGAGAGCGAAGTCGGCTCCGAGGGATTCCCAACTGACAAGCGGCCGTGCATGGAAGAGTTAGACTCGGTTGTGGACGAACGGCCGCGCATAGAGGAGTCGGACTCGGTTGTGCCATTTGTGGTTCAAGCAACGATAAAAAGCGTGTCGATTTCCTCTAATGCATCGGCTCTTAAAGATCCGGCAATGGCCTTGAGTATGGCCTTCTCAATTTCACTGCCAGCTGACAGGGTAACTTTTTGGGCAGAACCTGACTTGATAACGATAGCATTAGCCACTCAGTCAGCCATACTGGTATATGACTTGATCCTTGTCTGCCTTCCGCCTATATTATTACTATTATGTTTTTATTTTAATTCCCTATTTTGTAGGCAGCGGGAAAGATATCCGAGATAGGTCGCCATCAACATGATGCTATTGAACAGATTGCCTTTCTGAAGACGGAGATTGAAAGCGAGAAGGGCAAGGTTGCGGAGGCCACTCAAAGGGCTGAGCGCAAGGCGGCGAGAGCGGCGGAAGAAAGTTCGAGGGCGGAAGCCTAGGCCGAAAAGGTGCGGGGTTCTGACCAGCTCAGATTGGCCGCCGAGGAAATTGCAAATGCAAGTGAGGACGCGCTTAAGTTAGCCAAGGAGGTGATTACCAAGCTGGAAGCCGACTTGGTAGAATTGAAGAAGGCGAAGGGTCCAAGTTTGCCAAAGCGTTCCAAGTTGGGAAGGACACCGCGTTGGAGAACTATGTGGAGGAAGTCCCCAAGTTCGAGAATCGGGGCTTCAAACACAGCTGGCTCAAAGCCCTTGCTGCTGTGAATGTGACATTGGCCCAGTCGATTCCGTTCGAGCAGGTGGACGTTGAGCCGCTAGCGTCTGACCCTGAAGACTGACTTGGGTGACATTCTGATTTTTGTTAGGCATCTTTAATGAACAATTGTAATTTTTGTTTAGCAGATTTATGTTAGTTCAAGGTAATTTTCATGTATAAATTAGCTATTATCTGCGCTCAATTTATTAATGAAAATTTCCTTTTTATTTCACTATTAGCTGTACGCAATTATTGATATTAATGAAGAGTTTTGCTTTTCATTACTTTGGATAAAATGATTACTGTCTGTTGTGCATGCTAACTATCGATCCGATAGGACGTAGGATGATGACATGAGTAAATTAAATATCCTACTGCATAGCTGCCGATTAGATAACAGTGTAATTTGGCAATTAAGTAATTTAACCTTAATTTAGCCAAACAAGAAAATCGGCTCAGGGCCCTGTCGTCTGGCTAGTTAGATTAATGAATCTGCCATTGCCTCAGCCAATGCATGAACTAGAACGCCGAATGCTATTAGTTCATGGAGTGGCTGTGGCATATGAGTAGATCGGCACCAGGCTTAGTTATTTGGCCGATTAGATTGATTAATCTGCCCTTGCCCCAGCCAATGCATGAACTAGCATGAGGCTTTTGAAGTTTAGCATTAATGAGATCGCCTTGGGGGTGCTGCACCCGTAAGGAATAAATGGGGTGCGTCTCGTGCACGTAGGTCCCATTAGTGTGCTCAGACTACTCAAACCAGTCTGTTGAGGAAGGTTAGACAAGTGCGAATGTCAAATAGACTATTCTTCAACAGTAGAGGAGAAGGGAGGACATTGGCTGAGCTGGATACAGAGATGAATCGAAGTGGCGAGCCCATGCTTTTGAAGTTTAGCATTAATGAGATCGCCTTGGGGGTGCTGCACCCGTAAGGAATAAATGGGGTGCGTCTCGTGCACGTAGGTCCCATTAGTGTGCTCAGACTACTCAAACCAGTCTGTTGAGGAAGGTTAGACAAGTGCGAATGTCAAATAGACTATTCTTCAACAGTAGAGGAGAAGGGAGGACATTGGCTGAGCGGGATACAGAGATGAATCGAAGTGGCGAGCCCATGCGCACAGGAAGCAGGACGTCGAGGGAGCGGGAAAAACGTTAGTCCCTACGTCGTCGAAGTAGGTCTCCCAGAAGGGAAAAACAGCAACGGGGAAACTCCCCTCGACCGCGACTGAGAGGCGAATCCGGCGTGACGCTGCACCCATTGAGTTTTACTATTTTTGTGGGGAATAAACCGATGACGGAAGCGGATTCAATTGTTCACGACCCAAATGTGGTAGTTGAGTTCGCTCGACAGATTTTTCCACCAAAAGTCCAACATTCGATGGTTGGTCGACAGGATTTCAAAGTGTTTCGGGAGGGTATCCATGGAGCAGTGAAAGAGCGGTATACCGCCTATGAAGTCGGCATACGTCTACGTGCCACACGGCGGGATATAGAGCAGAAGAATGAGCGCATTCAAAACTTAAAAGCTTATGTGAAGAAGGCCGAGCGTGAGCTGGAAAAGGCCAAAACTGCCAAGACACATTTGGCCATCCAGTCTAACCCGATCGTGGAGGAGAGGGTGACCCAACTGCTCATAAGTCACACAATTGCCTATCGTGATACGACGAGCATGTTTGCGATGGAGGCCGCAAAGACCAGATCTTATGAGCAAGGCTTCCACGATGGGCGGAAAGTTGGGATATAGAGGGCTCAGGAAAAGCTTGTCGAGGCGGTCTGCCGATGCGAGAACCGTGGATTTAAGCACGGGTGGATCAAGGCTCTCCAGGCCGCTGAGGCTCTTCGAGTAACAGGCGTTGATTCGGCGTCGCCATTGCATCAAAGTCATCATTTTTCCTTTGCGGCCTTCGAAGTCGAGAAGAGCGATGACGAGGGGGATGCCGAATAAAATTAAACATATTGTATCGCTCTAATCGTAGATTTGGAGGGAATTATGTATTGATCGATTAATTCAATAAAACGCCCGCCGAAGTGACGTGCACTCATGGGGCTCCGAATTCGGAGGCTTATTCGGCCCAAAAGTGACATGCAATCATGGGGCTCCGAGTTCGGAGGCTTATAACTTGGCCAATCGTGATATCCATGAAAGGCGCTCCGAATTCAGAGGCTTATTCGGCCCAAAAGTGACATGCACTCATGGGGCTCTGAATTCGAAGGCTTATAACTTCGCCAATCGTGATATCCACAAAAGGCGCTCCGAATCCGGAGGCTTATTCAGCCCAATAGTGACATGCACTCGTGCGGCTCCGAATTCGGAGGCTTATAACTTGGCCAATTGTGATATCCACAAATGGCGCTTCGAACCCGGAGGCTTATTCGGCCCAAAAGTGACATGCATTCTTGGGGCTCCGAGTTCGGAGGCTTATAACTTAGCCAATCGTGATATCCACGAGGGGCGCTCTGAATTCGGAGGCTTATTTGGCCTGAAAGTGACATGCACTCATGGGGCTCCGAATTCCGAGGCTTATAACTTCGCCAATCGTGATATCCACGAAGGGCGCTCAGAATTCGAAGGCTTATTCGGCCTAAAAGTGACATGCACTCATGGGGCTCCAAGTTCGGAGGCTTATAACTTGGCCAATCATGATTCACGAAGAGCGCTCCGTATTCGGAGGCTTATTCGGCCCAAAAGTGACATGCATTCATGGGGCTCCGAATTCAGAGGCTTATAACTTGGCCAATCGTGATATCCACGAAGGGCACTCCGAATTCAGAGGCTTATTTGGCCCAAAAGTGACATGCACTCATGGGGCCCCGAATTCAGAGGCTTATAACTTGGCCAATTGTGATATCCACGAAGGCGCTCTGAATCCGAAGGCTTATTCGGCCCAAAAGTGACATGCACTCATGGGGCTCCGAGTTCAGAGGCTTATAACTTGGCCAATCGTGATATCCACGAAGGGCGCTCTGAATCCGAAGGCTTATTCAGCCCAAAAGTGACATGCACTCATGGGGCTCCGAGTTCGGAGGCTTATAACTTGGCCAATCGTGATATCCACAAAGCACGTTCCTAATCCGGAGGCTTATTCGGCCCAAAAGTGACATGCACTCACGGGGCTCCGAATTCGAAGGCTTATAACTTTGCCAATCGTGATATTCACGAAGGGCGCTCCGAATTCGGAGGCTTATTCGGCCCAAAAGTGACATGCACTCATGGGGCTCCAAATTCAGAGGCTTATAACTTGGCCAATCATGATATCCATGAAGGGCGCTCCGAATCCAGAGGCTTATTCGGCCCAAAAGTGACATGCACTCATGGGGCTCCGAATTCGGACGCTTATAACTTGGCCAATCGTGATATCCACGAAGGGCGCTTCAAATTCGGAGGCTTATTCGGCCCAATAGTGACATGCACTCATGGGGCTCCGAATTCGGAGGCTTATAACTTGGCCAATCGTGATATCGACGAAGGGCACTCTGAAACTGAAGGCTTATTCGGCTGAAAAATGACATGCACTCATGGGGCTCTGAATTCGGAGGCTTATAACTTGGCTAATCGTGATATCCACGAAGGGCGCTCCGAATCCGGAGGCTTATTCGGCTCAAAAGTGACAGGCACTCATGGGGCTCCGAATTCGGAGGCTTATAACTTGGCCAATCGTGATATCCACGAAGGGCGCTCCGAATCCGGAGGTTTGTTCGGCTCAAAAGTGACATGCACTCATGGGGCTCCGAATTTGTAGGCTTATAACTTGGCCAATCGTGATATCCACGAAGGGCGCTCCGAATCCAGAGGCTTATTTGGCCCAAAAGTGACATGAACTCATGGGGCTCCGAATTCGGAGGCTTGTAACTTGGTCAATCGTGATATCCACGAAGGGCGCTATGAATCCGGAGGCTTATTCGGCCCAAAAGTGACATGCACTCATGGGGCTCCAAATTCGGAGGCTTATAACTGGTTCAATTGTGATATCCACGATGGGCGCTCCAAATCCGGAAGCTTATTTGGCCCAAAAGTGAAATGCACTCACAGGGCTCCGAATTCAGAGGCTTATAACTTGGCCAATCATGATATCCACGAATGGTGCTCCGAGTCTGGAGGCTTATTCGGCCCAAAAGTGACATGCCCTCATGGGGCTCCGAATTTGGAGGCTTATAACTTGGCCAATCGTGATATCCACGGAGGGCGTTTCGAATCCGGAGGCTTATTCGGCCCAATAGTGACATGCACTCATGGGGTTCCGAATTCGGAGGCTTATTCAGCCCAAAAGTGACATGCACTCATGGGGCTCCGAATTCGGAGGCGTATAACTTGGCCAATCGTGATATCCACGAAGGGCGCTCCGAATCCGGTGGCTTATTTGTCCTAAAAGTGACATGCACTCATTAGGCTCTGAATTCGGAGGCTTATAACTTGGCCAATCGTGATATCCACAAAGGGTGCTCCGAATCCGGAGGCTTATTCGGCCCAATAGTGACATGCACTCATGGGGCTCCGAATTCGGAGGTTTATAACTTGGCCAATCGTGATATCCACGAAAGGCGCTCCGAATTCGGAGGCTTATTCGGCCCAAAAGTGACATGTACTCATGGGGCTCCGAATTTGGAGGCTTATAACTTGGCCAATCGTGATATCCACGAATGGCGCTCCGAATCTGAAGACTTATTCGTCCCAAAAGTGACATGCATTCATTAGGCTCCGTGTTCAGAGGCTTAATCGGAAGGCTTTTGATTTAACGAACTGAATTTCATAATGAGAAAATATGAGACTTTGCATTACGAAAGTGAAATTTGTACATGGTGAACGTTCAAAACAAGTATCATGCCCCACAGGTCGGGTTAATGATAGAATTTACGCAAATGCGTAGAATTCCAAGGGCGTGGTAGACTCCTCCCAGACATGTCTTTGAGCCGATAAGCACCTGTGCCGGCGACTGACTCAATCTGATAGGGGCCGTCCCAGTTGGGATCTAGCTTTCCGTCGGCGGGGTTTTTAGTAGCAGGAAGTACTTTCTTCAGAACCAGTTCCCCGGGTACATAACATTGCAACTGCATACGTTGATTGTATGATTTAGCGAGCTACTGTTGATACCGTGCCACAGACGCAAGGGCTCAGTCTCGTAATTCTTCAATCAGAGTTAGATCCATAGCTAGCATCATGTCATTACGGCCCAAATCGAAAACTTTCGTTTTTAGAGTGGGTAAGCCAATCTCTAGGGGAATAATTGCCTGAGTTCCAAAGCATAGGGTGAACGGTGTTTCTCCAGTTGATCGCCTTGGTGTAGTGCGATGAGCCCACAATACACTAGAGAGCTCTTCAACCCACTTTCCTTTAGATTTCTCCAACTGTTTCTTGATGCCATCCAAAATGGCTTTGTTGGAGGCTTCAGCTTGACCATTTCTCTGTGGATAAGCCGGGGTGGAGAAATAAGGTCGAATACCATACTTGCTGCACAATTCTCGGTAGACACCGCAATCAAACTGCGTGTCGTTGTCTGAGATAAGTGCTCTTGGAATGTCGAATCGTGTTATGATATTTCTCCATACAAAACGCTTCACATCGGTATCTCAAATGTGCGTTAGTGCCTCTGCTTCAACCCATTTCGTGAAGTAATCTATCGCGATAATCAAAAATCGCTTGTTGCCCGGGGCACGAGGTAATGGTTCGACGATGTCAAGTCCCCATTGGGCGAACGACCAAGGACTAGTTATAGAACTCAACTCTTCAGTAGGCAAATGGGTTAAAGGGGAGAACTTCTTGCACTGTTCACATTTCTTGACGTAACACTCGGCATCAACTCTCATTGTCAGCCAATAGTACCCTTGTGTCACAGCTCGATGAGCCAAAGAACGTCCGCCAGAATGGGCACCACAACTACCTTCATGAATTTCAGTCAGGAGTTCCTCGACTTTATTCGGATGAATGCATTCTAGGTATGGACCAGAAAGGGATTTCTTGTAGAGCTTTCCTTGCGGATCCAAGTAATATCACAGGGCTTTGTTTCGCAGCTTATGTGCTTTTTTCTTGTCCATGGGGAGCTGTTCAGAAGATAGGAATGCGGCGATAGGGTCCATCCAACTCGGACTTGATTCTATGACATTGATTTGAACTGACTCTGAGGAGGCAATGCTCGGCTCAAGGATGAATCCTACCTCAATTGTCTGTTTAATTTCTGAGTTGATGGCGGAGACTAGGCAAGCCAGGGTGTCGGCGTGTGTGTTCTGATCCCGGGTTATTAGATTTAATTCATGATGGTCGAATTTTTCCAGCAAAGAATTCGCCGTTTTCATGTAAGCTGCCATTCGGTCATTTTTAGCTGCGTATTCCTCTTTCAATTGATTGATGACCAGCTCTGAGTCGTAGAAGACAAGCAGTCGCTGAGCACCAAGTACAAGTGCATTCCATAAGTCGGTTAACAATGCTTCGTATTCGGCCTCATTGTTCGATGCTTCAAAGCCGAGTTTGACCGCCTGCTCAATTATTGCCCCGTCAGGAGCTATGATCACTACGCCCGCCCCACTGCTGCATTGATTGGACGATCCATCACAGTACCACTGCCAAATGTCCCCAACATAAATTCTCCAGTTCGGCGTAGGTTGAGTTTGATCAGACTTAAAGTCGGCAAGACCCCTAGTGAATTCAGCCACAAAGTCGGCAAGTACTTGCCCCTTGATTGAGGTTCTAGGTAGAAACTGAATATCTTACTGGCCGAGTTCAAGAGCCCACTTTGAAATGCGCCCTGATGCTTTTGCACTACGGAGTACTGACCGGAGGGGGTAATCCGTTAGTACCCCGATGGTATGCCCCTGAAAGTAATGCATCAGTTTTCTTGCTGCCATGACGAGGGCTAGGATGAGTTTTTCCAACATAAGGTAACATGTTTCGGCGTCAAGCATTGCTTTGCTCACATAATACACTGGCCGTTGCTCCCCAAGCTCTTCCTTTAACAGTACGGCGTTGATGGCCCGGTCGAAAACTGCAAGATATAAAATGAGCGGGTCACCTGCTGAAGGTGTTGTCAAGAGTGGAACTAATCGGAGGTAAGTCTTCAGACCGTCAAAAGCGGCTTCGCGCTCAAAGGTCCGTTCAAAAGCTTTACCCTGCCGTAGGGCCTGAAAGAATTGTCGGCAGCGATCTGCGGAACAACTGATGAACCTGTTGAGTGCGGCAACCATCTCCATCAACTTTGGAACCTCCTTCACTGATCGAGGGGAGCCAAGTTCCAAGATTACTGCGATTTGCCTCGGGTTGGCTTCGATTCCTCGGTGGTTGACAATGTAGCCAACGAATTTGCCGGATTTGATCCCAAATGCACATTTGGAAGCGTTCAGCTTCATTTTGTACTTGCGTAAAATGCGGAATGTCTCTTCCAGATCGGCTAGATGAGTTTGCTCTTCTTTGGATTTGACCACCATATCGTCAATGTACACTTCCATAGTACGACCGAGCTGTTCCTTGAACATGGCAGTGACTAGTCTTTGGTAAGTTGCCCCTGCATTCTTCAGTCCAAAAGACATAACCTTATAGGAATAAGTTCCTCTTGGGGTGAGGAATGCAGTTTTGTCTTGGTTCTCCAGATGCATGGCAATTTGGTGGTAGCCTCTGTAGGCATCAAGGAAGCTTATACGTTAATGATGAGCCGTGGCGTCTACGAGTTGGTCAATTCTGGAGAGAGGAAAGCAATCCTTGGGGCAAGCTTTATTTAAGTCCGTGAAGTTCACACAGACATGCCAAGTCCCATTTTTCTTCTTTACAACCACAGTATTCGACAGCCATGTAGGATAGGTCACTTCCCAGATTGCCCCGGCATCAAGCAACCAGTCAACTTCCTCAACAACGGCAGCAATGTGTTCTACGACTGACCGCTGGCTTTTCTGAATAATCGGCTTACATTTGGGGTCGACATTTAAACGGTGTTGAGAAACAGATGGATCTACCCCCGATATCTCATACGGTGACTATGCAAATATATCAAGGTTACCGAGTAAGAATGTAATTAGCTGCTGCCTGTCAATTTTATTCAAGGATACGCTAACCATGAAGAACCTGTCAAGATTCCCGTCAATTTCAACTCGATCCAGGGCTTCTGTGGCCTTTTCACTTGGGAGCCATCCAACATCGTCGAGGCTCTCTCAATCTGGGCACCTTAATAGAATTCACTTCCAGCTCTCTTGGTGTCTTTGCGGCAAGAAGATAATATGCTTGTGCCGATTTCTGGGAACCACGGATTTGTTCAATGCCGCGTTCAGTCGGGAAGCGGAGCAGTTGATGATAGGTGCTTGGTACGGCGTGCATGGCATGCAGCCAAGTTCATCCCATGATGAGATTATACGGCGAAGGTAGCTTGACAACCAAGAATTCCACATCCATTGTTCAGGAGCTCGCTCGAACTGGTAGCGTGATTTTGCCCAGCGGGTATTCTGAATTAGCGTTGAAGCCGAATAACGGATAATGAGTTGGAGACAGATCCGACTCGGTGAACCCAAGTTTGATGAAGGTCTTGTAGTACATGACTTTTGAAGTACTCCCCTGGTCAATAAAAACGTGTTCAACGATGAATCGGCTTACGCCTAGTTCGATGACCAATGGATCAATATGGGGGACCATTACGCCGATCAAATCAGAATTGTCGAAGGTAATACTTGGAGCTTCATGGGGCCGTTTGGCTAGTGTGATTTGCTTTTGGGGGTCAGGATTCGACTGAATTGTATGAATCGCGGATGCTGTCGGCAGGTTGTATATCATATGGATTATGCCGAGTGGAGGTGAATCCTGCCTAGCTATTGTTTTGGTTGCGTTGTCTTTTCGGATGTACTGCTTAAGTCGACCGTCTTGTACCAGTTTCTCAAGGTGATCCTTCAACGCATAACAACTCTCGGTATCATGGCCGTGGTCCTTGTGATATTCGCACCGCCTATCCTGTCTCCTCGTGTCGGGAGGTCCCACCATTTTTTATGGCCATTTGAAGAACGGAAGGTGTTGAACTTTAGACATAACCATGCTGATTGGCTCCGACAAATTCGTATATTTCTTGTCCGCACACCTTGTGTGCCTGCTATCCACTTGAAGTTGTTCACTAGCTCGGTGGGAACATTGGTCATTTGGTCGGCGCGAATCCCGTCTTCTGTCTCGTTTAGCCCGATTCCGCAGGTCAGGGCTCCGTGATGGTGTAGAATTTATCAGTTGAACGATCTCAGAAGAGGTCGTCTTGTTGGCCTTGTGCCCGACTTTAACCCGCAGGGCGTCATCTTCCACTTTGCAGTATTCCTTGACTTTCTTCATCAACGACCAGACTGTTTTGGAGGGGCCTTTTGGTCAAGGAGCTACGGAGGGCACTATTAGGGTGCAACCCCATTTTAAAGGCGGTGATGGCCATGGAGTCGTTGTAGGCATCATCCACAAGATTAAAGCATTCCCAATAGTGCGCCGAATACGCTCGTAAGGTTTCCCCTGGTTGGATTTGCATTTCCCAGAGAGAGTCGGCTTGCTTCGGCTGGACCTCACTGGTGATGAATCTTGTCCTGAAGGATTTCTGTAATTGATGGAAGCTTTTGATCGACGTCGGTTCCAACTTATAATACCATCTGACAGCCAATGGTCCCAAACTGCTCGGAAATATCCGGCACATGAGAGCCTTATCGTCTGCATGCAGTGTCATGGCTTGCTTATAATGACGGATATGGTCAGTGGGATCCGATTTTCCATCGTATAGGGTGAATGATGGAGCCTTGAACTTTTTGGGTAGTATTGCCCTTGTGATCCGTCGCACAAAAGGGTCATGTTGTTCCTCTTCGTCTGAATCATTTCTTCTTCTCTTAGTTCGTGTACGCGGACTTCCTTCAGAAGAACTGGAGACTTCGACTCACCCCTTCTTTTTGGGTTTTGGAGATGAGGAGTCAGAATCACTGCCACTATCTTGTCTCCAAACTCGAGGTCGTCGACCATCCTTTCTCAGAGGTCGTGGCAGATCTTGGCGCGCGGCCTGTTGGGATTTTGCCACCTCCAAGGTCAAATCTTGTCGAAGGCGCTCGTTCTCAGCCATCATGTTCTCCAACCTCTGTTCATTTTGTTTTGCCTGATCCATAATCACTTGCATTGTTTCATCATCTGAATCGAAGTTCAAGGCTCTTCGTGCAGTAATGTTTTTTGGTCCTAGCATGGTGCTTGGAGTGGTATCGACTTGTGGCGTAAGGTTGTCCGCGACTGCCGGAGGATCTTCCGTCACGCCTACCATGGATGTGCTAGAGTATTCCCACAGACGGCGCCAATTGTGAAGAAGTAGTTTGGAAATACTCTTTGGATCCAATGGGACGCTCGAGATCCTCAGCTAGCAACCTGAAAAAGGAATGAACACTCCGGTCGAGGGTGTCGGAATTAGCACTCCGACGGATAAGTCAGTGTATACTCTCTTGGTTACTTCTATCTTAAGTTAAGCTTACTTGTTCTCACATACCTCTCTTTGGTTAATGTTCCTCTATTTATATTTTCCTCTGGGCCTCAGGGTTGGGCCCACCTTTAGTCCACCGTGCAATTATTTACTCGGCTCCTTCTGTTGCTGACCAACCTCCACTCGACTCCTTGCTCAACTGGTTCTATGGACGATTAGTATACCTCTGAATTTATATAAGACGGGGCCGAATGCAATGTATATATCTCGATTCTCTAAGAATAATATTCGGCCTCTTTACATCCCCTAATACTCGACTCCCACATCATCACTTAAGTCCCATAATTTGGACATCACCTTTTTGAGTTTGTGGGGTAGCTTTTTGCAAACTTTGCAAATCTTTCTAAACCCCATAAAAGTAAGCTCTCAGTAAAAGGATGTAGTACCTGGAAAAGTTTACATAAGAGTTTAACTCTCAAGCATATAACAAGTATCTTAAATGGAAAATAAAAAATAAAACAACTGAAAAATGAGGAAAATAAACATAATGGTCTCTGCCATTCCGTCATATCTGTTGCCCTTTGCATTTCTGTTTAGGCTAAGTAGTTCAACATGCCACTTTCAATGAGTTGGAGTGCTTACTGATGCCAACACCAAAAGCATCACCTATTCACACCAACATAATAGAAAATATAGAATAGTTTAGAAAAGATTAATCTTACCCAAAACCCTCAAGCCATGAATTTTGGTACCCTGAACTGGTGTGAATTTGAAACTAAGATTTCATTAGCTAAAAAGAAAAATTAACTTAATCAATTTAATAGATTGCCACATCATTGGAATCTTCTTTTCTCCTGGATCGACCACAGGAAGACTCTTCATTATGTACTTTGATAGTAGCAAAAGCATGATAAAAAAGGAGTTAGATTTCAGACGCCATTAATTTAAAAAGATTGTTATTCGTAATATATAAAACTGCATAAAAGCATAATTTTGAGTAGAAGTATAGGTGAGGATTGGAAATGGACTAAGCAAATATTTAAAGAATTTCAAAAACCAAAAAACAGAGCATCCAACATTAAAATACTAACATTAAACAATATATATATAATATGAACATCCAAGTTTCCAAAACAACAATTATCGAAGTAGGAAAAGAAAAAAAAGAAAAAAGAAAAAGCAAGGCAGTAAAGTGAAGAGGATAAAAAGCTTTGACCTGGTCAGGTAAAAGAAGCAAAAGTAGAGAGAGAGAGAGAGAGAGAGAGAGAGAGAGAAGAAGAAGAAGAAGAAGAAGAAGAAAAAGAAGAAGAAGCAGAAGCAAAAACAGAAGCAGCTGGGTGGGGGGAAGAGAAAGAGAGAGCAGATTTTTTGTTATGAAATTGTATCCACCAGACTTCATCCAAACACTCGAACCAAATCAAGGAAGCACGAAATTCAACAAACCCACCAATCAAAATAATAATAATAAAAAAAAAAAACCACTAAAGTGGCATAACCACACATAGGCGCTAATAAATAAAAGATATAAAACAACTTTAAAAAACAAAAATTGTGGAACTAACAAATCCCAGAAAACCACATGACCTTAAAGGCGAACTTATATTTGTAAAAAAAAAAAAAAAAAAAAAAAAAAAAAAAAAAAAAAAAAAAAAAGGGTAAAATAGCATTTTCCTTTATTGAATTGAGCAAACAGTTACTAAAGTATTCTATATCACATCACCTACCCTTTTCTTTTCTCTCTTTTTTCCAAATTAGTTTGGTGGTTTGTGTTGCACTTGTTTAATTTTCTGACTTTCATTTTCTGAACTACTACTACTGCTTAATATCCTGTCCTACTCTTTTGTTCCAATTTGTCACAAGGTAGGGATATAATAGATTACTTGGCTCTAACAAATTACTTCAACATACCTTTAACAGTGGGAATTGAGTGTATTCAAGGCAAATAAAGTGTTAGTACAAGACATAACTACATTAGGTAGATAAGTTCTACCTCTAACTTGGTAACATATAATAGTAAAGGCTAATGGAATGGATGGTGCAATTGGATAAACATGTCATAGATGGTGTTTAGGAAGTGAGTTTTTATGTAGATTTTTTTAAATGTAGGATATTATTGAAGAATTTTTTTTTTGGATTTGGGAATATAGTTGGATTTTTTTGTGGTTGGATGTGATGTTTGTGAGAGAAAAAGTGAAATGATTAGGGGATTGGATGTGATATTTTGTTTTGATGTGTTTTTTTTGGTTTTGCAAAATTTTTGTCTTTTAGTGAAAAAATGAGAAAAAACCCAACTAAAATTCTTCCCATACACCACCATGGATTTGAATCGTATCAAACTTGGAGAATTCCTAGGGAGATTGGTTAAATTATGAAGAAAAGTAGAAAACCAAATGGGTTCACTTTTCTTACCCTATTTCAGCTTCTAATTAATACAATTTTCCTTCTTCCCAAGACAAAAACATCAATCAAATATGCAAATATTGAAGTCTTTCAACAAAATTTATAAAATTCACCACTAGAAAAAAAAAAAAAAAATGAGATAGTAACAAAAATTAAATGAAACTCATGTTTCATTAAATAAAATTCATCCACTTTGAGCCAAAGTCAATTCATACCAGACCTTGAAATATCAAAAAAAAAAAAAAAAATGGAGTTGTGACGAGCTCTTGGAGCAAAGGATGTAAAACTTCTCCATTAAAACTGTCAATTGTCTCGTAATCACAACATCAATCCTCCACTATGCCTGTATATTTCATTGAATCCTGCACCAAAAACAAAAGTCAAAACCAATTGTTAGTGTAAAACTTTCAAATTCTTATATTTTTTATAGTCATTCATTTTTTGGCTCTTTGTCTAAACTTTAAACAAAGTAAAAACAACAATCCAACTATGGTTCTGAACAAATTAATAATAATAATAATAATAATAAATTCAAGAAAGTATATATATATTTTTTATACTAATGGAGTTCCTGTAGGATTCTCTAGTTTTAGATTCCATAAATTAATTATTTATTTATTTACACAATCACAACTATAGAACCCTAAATTCGTAATAGAACCCAATTTCTTTAGATTCGACAAAAAAAAAAAAAAAAAAAATTGTGTTCAACCCAAGAACCTAATTTCACATTTCACATTCAGGTTTTTATTTTTCCAATTCAGATTTAGATATTTTCCCCAACTCACATGCAAGAAATTTAAATATAAAAATAAAAAAAATTTCACAACCTAAAACACAATTCTAATTTTTGATTTGCTCAATCAAAACCCTAACTTTTCAGTGAAAATCCCTAAATCAAAGCCCTAGTTTGAATTTCCAAACCTGACTGATGGGTCGAAGCTTTGTTCTTCGTCGAGTGGCATGCCTATGTCTCTTCTGTCTCCTTCAGGCATCCTCCTTCCGACAATCTTCTCTCTCTTCATCGTTACTTCTCTCTCTCTCTCTCTCTCTCTCTCTCTCTCTCTCTCTCTCTCTCTCTCTCTTCGTTCTTTTCTTCTCAGAGTTCTCTCTTTGCGTCTTTCTTCATTCGTTCTTCTCCTTCTCACTAGTTGTTATGGTTACTCCTAGAATAGATGAATCAAAAGTCGAACATCAGGTTTAAGTTAATAGCTTCACACCATTGTGTTCAACTTGAAAAGGCTTTTGCTTCTTGGAGCTCTTG
The DNA here is from genome assembly GCA_036172215.1 of Camellia granthamiana. NCBI lineage: Eukaryota > Viridiplantae > Streptophyta > Magnoliopsida > Ericales > Theaceae > Camellia > Camellia granthamiana. The sequence continues at coordinate 167,349 of JAXFYN010000080.1, forward strand.
ATGGCAATTTGGGTTTGGGTTTGGGGTTTGTGAGAGAGAGAGAGAGCGAGAGAGAGAGAGAGAGTTTGGAGAGTATTTTCGAGGTTAATGTTCTTGCAAGGACATGATGAAAGCACAGAGAGATGGAGAGATAGTATGGCAGAGAGAGATCAAACAAAAGGCAAAAACATGGTTCTTCACTGTGTGTCAAGAGTTTTTTTTTTTTAGATTGATGTTGGGGTTGAAGAGTTGGGATTTTTGATTTTTTTTTTTTTTTAATTTTTTAGTGTTTGACGCTTGAAATTTTCATTTGGGCACTATTTTTTTTTTCGGTCGTACCTTTCACGGCAACAATTGCGTGTCGTAGAAAGTGTATTACTTTAAATGGCTGGCTTTTTGTGTGTAGTGAAAAGTGTAATTTTTAACGGTTGGCTTTTTGTGCGTCATGAAATGTTCAATATTTTTAACAGTTGGTGTACGCGTATCGTGTATAGTTGATGTATTAACAGTATCCCATATGCATATCATAGAAAGTTTTATTATTTACGGCTAATATTGCAAGCCGTAAAAAAATCATCGTTATTAGCATTCACAACCTATGCAATCGACACGTCGTGGTTGCGAAATTATTTACGACATGCAAAAAAAGCAAGTCGTAAAAGTAAGAAACCACGACTTACATTTACTGTATGTCGGGAAACCGTAAAAATCCAGTTTTGTTTTAGGGGTTAAGACCCCAGGTCCTAAGTTCAAAATTATTTGGGTTAATTTTTTGAGTGTAGCGCAATTAGTTAGGAGGTTAAATCTTAAGTTGTTGTTACCACAACAGTTAGGGGGTGTTTGTTTTGGAAGGATTGGGCATGTGATTGGACTATTAATCCAGATGAACTAATAGTCCGTTGTTTGTTTTAAAAGTTTTGCTCTAGACTAATAGTCCCTCTGGACTATTAGTCCCATATTTGTGGGATTATGGTATCCCATGGGTGGGTGGGAGGGAGGGAGGGAGGAGGGGAGGAGGGGATAGAAACCATGGGATAACTCATCCCATGGGATTAGCTAATAGAATTACATTTTTGCTCTCTGACATTTAATTATATATTATATTTAGTAAAATTTAATAAAATTTAAATGTCTCAATTTAAAAATAAAATAATTTTATTTAATTTTTATTTTTGTTTTATTTATTTAATTTTTTAAAATAATTTTTTATAAATATTTTATTGATGTTTTATTTTAAAATTTTGTTTATATTTTGATTAATTTCATTATTTAAATTCTAATAGATGTTTTATTTTATTTCATTATTTAATTATTATTATTATTTAAAATAAATTTATTTAAAATTTTAATTAAAAAATAACATATATTTTTATTGATATTTAATTTTTTTAAAAATAAATTTATTTAATTGTGCAAAAATAAAATAAAATAATTTTTATTTAATCTAGCTAAAAATAATTAAAATATTAAAGCTATGTTTAATATTGCTATTACTTAGTAAATAATTGAAAATGACAAAATAGTCATTTCAGCATTTATCATTTTCCATAATATCCCAACCAAACATTGGATTCACTAAAAATAGTCCAATCCACACATAATCACATGACTAAACAAACATATGATACAAATCCAGTCTAACCAAATAGTCCAGGGACAATATATCCCAGGACTAATAGTCCGATGGATTACAATCTTCCCTTATGCAGTCCGTCCAAACAAACACACCTTAGTGTAGGTTCGATACTCTCCAGTTGCATGAGTCCTGACTTAAATAGAACTTGTCTTAGGAGTCGGGGCAAGTTATCAGGTTATAGTCTCTTGCTTGGAACAGAAAACAGGATACCTTGGTAATCTCAACGAGAGGCGCTGCGTTGAACCTGCGCGAGAATGAGACGATTTTCGTATAACAAATAATAATAATAATAATTTTCTAGGTTAAGCATATAAAAATAAAAAATAGTTTTCTAGTTTGGTTCAAAAAAACAACAATGTTGCATATCAAGAAAATATATCTATGAAATTATTTAGAAAATTACATCAGTATATCACATTTATTTTGAGTACAACACTCATTTAAAATTTGTACTATATGTTGCATTTTAAAAACAATTTTTAACATACAAATTTTAGATATATAACATTTTTTGTAGGAAAAAAAAATAGAATAAAATAAGACTAGTTGTTGAATGAGTAATTTTATTTTCACACTAATTCCCTTCAATACACGTACTTAATGAACATCTTTTCAGTACAAAAAAGAAAAAAGAAAAAAAGAGAGAGAGAGAGAAAAAAATTCTCAATACACATGTTCTACTTTATCTTCAATTTCAAAATTTTAATTTTTTTTTTTTCTTCCATCCATTCACCCCTCCTTCGCCACCACTCTTAGCCCTCCATTGTTATCACCACCGCCACTCTCAACTCATTTCCTTCCATCTTAGATCTCCACATTCAACCTTGAAAGTGGATAGTTTGCAGTGGCAGACTTGTGAGAGTATATAGTTCATGATGGAAAGTGGTCGTAGGTGGAGGAGAAAAAAGGCAATGGGAGGTGATAGCGAAGGAGAGAGTTGGCGCTGGCAATCGAGGATTGTTGTAGTGTTTTAAAATTAAAATTTAGATGGAAGAAGATAAGGCTATTATAGTATTTTATTTTAAGATAAAATTATATTTAAAAAAAAATTCATTAAATAAGTAAAATGAGAAGAATTAGTGTGTGGAAATAGAATCTATATTATGGTATTTTATTTTAAGATACAATTATGTTTAAAAAAAAATTCATTAAATAAGTGAAATGACAAGAATTGATGTATGGAAATAGAATCCACCCACTAAAAACTTTTGATGGGCGCAGAGTAGAAGTCAAGTTGAATAAGTCTATGAACCTTACTTTAACTATTTTGAATTTACTCTGAATGAGAGTGTGTGAATGAGATTGAATTTGTATAATGTGAAATTCATATATAAAATATATTTGAATCATAAAATGATAATCTTAAATAATTTCAAATTAATTAGGTCTAAATTTATAATATTAGTTTGTTTTTGTAAAATAAGGTTATACCTGGGGACACGAGTGGGACTCTGGATTGGTGATGTGCGAGTATGTAATTTCCTTGCACTAACATCATGGAGTTATATTAACCACCTCTCATTGGCTTATCGGACTATCTTAGGCCCGTTTGGAGACTTAAGATTTTAATCAAAAAAAAATTATTATAAATTATCATATCATTATATATATATATGTTAAAAAATTAAAAAATTAATTAAAATAATTAATTTTTAAACAGGCCTTAGTCCAAACTCTGGGCTAAAATTTTCAATTTTACATTTAAAAAGTATCAAATTTGGGGTTAAGATGTAATAAATTGTTGACTCCCATGAATCAAACATATATAAATATTAAATTTTAAGGGAACCATAATTCATTTTGATAATTCAAATTGTTTATTTTGTAGAACCTTTCATTTATATCATTTATGAAAAAAAAATTAGGACTGTAACATTTTCATTTATTGTATTTACTTTAAAAATAATAAATAATTTATTTTCAAAAACATACTTATCATCTATTTTTTCGAAGACAAATGTGATAAAATAAAAATGACACGTTTATCTGATCGATCTAATTTTTTTTCATGAATGAGATACACGAAGAATTCTACAAAAATAAACTATTCAAATTATTAAAAAATGGACTTATGGTGTGACCTACGAGCCCCTCAAATTCTCTTAAACTCATATATGAACTTGAGAGAAACTCAACCCTTATAATTATCAGTTTAATGCTAAGTACAAAATCTTTTATTTGTTTTAATATAATGATAAATTTTATATCATCATTTAATTTAAAATTTTAAAATATTAAATTTTATGAAACAAACTATTACATGCCAGACATAAATGACATGTTTGAGGGGAACGAATTATCTTTTTCTTTTTTTTTAATTTTTTTACAGAAAAGCACAAGGTTTAATATATTTTATATCTGACAATAAGTCATTCAATAAAATATAACACACTATAATATATTTAATTTGTAATTATAATTTTTAGTGTTTTGAATCTTACAAAGATTGAAATATACCCTTCGTCTATGAGTTTGAATTTATTCATCTCACAATATAGAGCTATTCTTTAATCTTGATATGGCCTAGACTTTACACATTATCTAGGATATAATTCAATAATTGACATTTTATTCACAGGATATTGACTTGCTTGTAAACTGATCCAACTCTAGGCCTTGTCCTATTTCTGGCTCTATTCTACTATGAATAAAGAATGCTGGTTGTTGAGCAATTAGTAGAGTAAAAGAGTAACTGTTAAGCATTACAACAATCGTTGCCATAGAGGGTCTAACATTTGGATCTTCTTGGACACACAACAAGCCAATATGAATGCATCTAATGACTTCATTTCTTGAATACGACCCTTCCAAAGTAGAATCAACCAATTCAAATGGTCTTTTATTTCTCCAGAGTTTCCAAGCTTGCAATAATTCATTATATATGATTTTGTGGATGTCATGATTTTGGTACTGAGGTCGAAAATAATAGTTGAAAGGTTTAGTTATCACTCGCATAGTTTAAAAGGTCCTTTGTATATCCTGATTGGTAAAAGCCTGTTTTTCTTGCCACTTAAAATCTCCAAAGCTAAACACATTAGACTTCACGGAGAATTCTTCATGCATTACAGATTCTAGAAACATGTAACCATTGTAACCAACATCATTGTTTTGGCAATAATATATATATAGAAAAAAGAAACTGCATCTAATGTGTTTATTTATTTATTAATTTGCATGCGAAAAATTAAGACACGAAACCATTGAGAGCAATAAGCACCACAATTTAATTGGCAAAGGAAAAAAAAAAATGCATGCTTTATATGAGATTATTGTACTCATTATTTCAAGTTCAATAAGTACACCTAGCCTCTCTAATTTACCCAAAAATTTATCAATTACCCACATGACAACTTATCTCAATATGGACGTTGTTTTTATTTAAAAGGAAACAAATATATAGATATATATATACAATAACATATATAGCCTTAATAATTAATTTATCAATCTAGAGAACAAATTTATATGAATCTAAATAAGTGATTATTAATAAAACTGACCTACATAAATAAATAAAAAAAAGCCTCACCTAAATTACTGATTACCAATTAATTAAGTTAAGCTTCACACAAACCATTTACAAAAAGAATAAATTCATCTTTAAATATCAACATTTTTTTTTCTTTTCTTTTGATTCAAAACTCAATGAACCTATATCAAGATTTCTGATTCAATTTGTTTGTTCGAGTTTTCAAAAAAAAAAAAAAAAAAAAAAAAAAATCTAAAATTTTTTAGAAATTAGTATGGTAAAAAAACAAAAAATAAAAAACTCATTCTTTTTATATGATTTTCCTTTTTTTAGTAAATAATAATTTTTTTATTTTTTATTTTTTATATTTTATATTTTATATTTTATTTTTATTTTATATTTTTTATTTATTTTTTATTTTTTGTCGAACTAGTTTCTAATTTTTGGAGAAAAACAAATTACAACACAAATTCTAAAAACTCAACCAAACAAATATAAATATATATATATATATTTGGAGCACGAATTTATTTTATTTTATTTTTTAGTTTTGTGTATCATGATGCTACAATCCCAAGACATTTTGAGAAAAAAATAGATAAATACATACCTATTTTCTTTACTTGTCTCTATATAGTAATAACAAATTAATAACCAAATTAATTGGAACGTTATTTTTTTTCCTAAAAGGCCTCCACTTTGGGGTAGGTTGCCATGTGGGTAGCTGTTAATTTTTTGGATAAATTGGGGAGGCTCCCTAGTCTTATTAGAGAAAAGCAAATACATTGCATATAGGGACACAAAACTTACTATGTTCCAATGATTCGACTTGTATTTCCTTGACTTTAATTCACACCAAAGATCCTAGCCACTCCAAAATTTGAAACTTTTGCGTTCGTATTCCCATCGAGTAGAATATTACTAACTTTGAGATCATGGTGTATAATTTTAAGTCGAGAATCTTCATGAAAGTAAAGCATCCCTCAAGCAATCCCTCTTATAATCTTGTAACGTCTTGACCAATCTAACCTTTCTTGTTCTTGTGGATCTGCACAATGATTAGCAAAGAAAAATGTTCTAAGTTAGCAATGAGGAATAAGATGTGAGCATGATATGTACCATTTGAAGTGGAACTAAAAGGGCAAGAATGCAATTTGTACAATGTACACTTACGGCTATCATGTGTAATTATCAAGCTAAATAAAAGTATTATTAAGAAAATTTGCCGAACCAAATAGAAAGTAGTCTAGGCTTTTGTTGGGCACAAATTCATAAATGAGTATCTTCTCTTCTCCTTCCAAGCAAAATCCAAGTAACCTCACTAGATTTCTATGTTGAAGCTTGGCTACCAACATAACCTCATTCTTGAACTGTTATGTACCTTGCCTTGAGTTTTGAGATAGCATCTTCGCAGCTATCTCTTGCTAACCCGAAAGTATTCCCTGAGAATATACATAATTTGTTGAAGGGACTAAATGTAAAACGGGTCGGATCCAAGCCTTGGGTCGGCCCAATCCATTAGACTAAAGTAGAGGAACAGGGTAAACAAGCGGGCCAATTAGATTAGCCCAACTACATCATCAACAATCCACCCAAGTCCTCAAGCACTTGGGCCCAACATGTAGTAGAAAGGTCTGTCCAGCCATGAAGTTGGGTAGGGCCGAGCTGCAGGATCTGATCCTTGGACCAAACCCAAAAGGGGCCGAGCCCATACAAAGATATCCTACTGGGCTAGCCTATCTCTGCAAGCAACCTCATAGAGGGCCGAGCCGAGGCACGACGGTACCCAGTCAGAAGAACCCAGCAGAGAAACATAGAAGCTATGAATACATGCACATGGAAGGTGTCACCTCAGCTGGTCCTCTCCCCCTAGAATCACGGAAACAGTTGATCGAAGGAATGTGATCTATTACAAACATGGTTACAATAAGTATATACACCCCTTGACAACTACTAGATGGTCCCCGACCTTGAGCAATGCTAAAGGAAACTTTGCAGCACAAGAGCTCCATGAAACCATTTTGGGCAACAAGCAAGGAGTTCTATATAAACTACACTGACTTCACACTGAAGGTAACTGACCTAAGCTGAACCATACTCACCTAAACATAACTCTCTACACTTAGAGAGTGCCTCTTATCTTCTTCAATTACTTACTCCCTCATCGGAGGGGTTATCCGGCCAACCCTAGCCAGACAGCTCTAACGGTGTTTATTGCTGCAGGGTCTTAATTCCTAGATAGTCTAATCAAGTGTGGAGCTCCGATCCACAATCATCTAGTGCAGTATTCGGTACGCACAATTGGCGCAGTGAGCATGGACGACTTTGTCTCTGAGTTCTACGCTTGATTTCGGCGATGGAGATCGAGGACATCCCTCTTTCGACATTGACTCCACAAATGGGGAAGACAAAGGATAAAGGCTTGGCACTCCCGACAGTACTGGAAAATTAAACCGGAAACAACAACCGGACTCCCGAATCTATTGAGCATTGACTACCCTTCTGTAAACACCCAATTTTTTGATCGACCTTAAGACTTAGGCGTCATCGATTGAGCGCTCGATGCTCGCGCATGTTTGTGCTCGTTTTCGGTTTCTGAAGCCTTCGCTGAGCGCTTTGTCTTGCTTCCCTTTTGGTTTGGTTTTGAACCAAACCTTGTTTTCCCTTGCCTGGTGCAGACGTCCCCGAACGTCCTGGAAGGGAATCCCGTTCTGTTCATTGGGCTCACTACAGTTCGAACTCAAATGTCACGGTTCTGAATCTAATCCCGCAAAGTGCAATGCGAGACCAATAAATCACCAAAGGGCCCAAATCCGGCAAATCGTTTTGAAAAACAGATTTTTAGAAAGAAGTGCCAAACATAGACTGCTTTGCCAGATACAGAGTCGCCACCCTAAAATATTTTGTTTTGGAGGAATTTAGGAACCCTGACTCATGCCTAAGGCCACGTGTCCGTCATCACCAAAGTTGCCTCGGCTCGGGAACTTGGGTACGATTGGGGAAGGTCATTTCATGAGCACCCCAGCTCGCCCGATCGAAGATCGGCTACTACTAAGTATGATATCGAGTTTTTGAAAACACATGTGCTCTTATTCCGGTTTATTAGCCTAGAATTACTATGTGATGCGCATAGCATACAAGTATAGACTGGATTACCTAAGTTGGAACAAAGCATTGTATATTCGTTTTGAAAACGGTTTGCTAGCTCGCAAGTAGGCTAAAATATGGATTTTGCCACCCTCAAGTGGGCTTAGAAAACATGGTGATTTGCCACTCTCAAGTGGGCTTAAAACTCGCAATCAATGAATTGTCCCAATTCAAGTAACCCAACCTTCACCCACAGGCATTCAGGCAGTTATATCACATAAGCCACATAGCCTCATGATAAGCATGCTATCATGGCAGTCACTCACACACATGCAAGGATGCTAAAGCATAAACACTTACTGAGTACTCCGAGCCAAAGAAAGAAGCTAATTAGAAATCATGCATGAATCCTAACTATGCTAAGAATGCCTAATGCAACACATGCAAAAATGCAACTACAATAGGCTCGGCTATTCTAGATGGCATATGAGATGCAACAATTGGTACATGTATTCAACTTGAATTGAAATACAATGCAGTTAGCATGATGCGCCAAGCCCGGTGCATGCATACAGATAATGAATGCAAACATGCGAACATATAGATGCTAATTAAAACATGTCCTAAACTAACCATCATAAGCTGGTAAATAAAAGGGAGAAAGACGTGGGGTTGGAAAACATACAACACACACATGCACACTTATTACAACAGTTGGCCCTCTCTCGGAGGGTTCAAATAAATAATACACAAACGAAATGAATAACTAACTACAGCTAATTATTAACATAACGCTGACTAATTAACAAAATTTAACTAAGTAAGCGATAAAACTATCATGCAAGCTACATGAAATGGACTGCCTCAGCTTTGCCTTGGATGGCAATGAATGCATGCATGCTTGAATTGCTTTGTTGGGAATCCATCGCGATGCCCCAATTTGCCTCTATTTGCAACTGGTCCCAGAGCACTATACAAAGCTCCAGAAGGCTGCTGACTAGTTTTTGTTACAGGTTTCCGGTTTGCTGCAACAGAGAGCGAGAAAGGGACATGGCAAAGTATTTTCAACATATGTGTGCATGACCACTCTCCCTATCATTGCACAAGCTCCAGGGAGTGTAGTCCTCGATCTTCGTGCCACCAATCACGCATCTCGATGTATGATGGCCGAGGAGTCGAATTGCACGGCTCGATGTAAAATGAATGCACATATAAACACAACAAGGCCTAAACTCCATCATGGGTAATCCGGAGTGTCGGCGACCGAGAATCGAGGCACGTTTCGTCACTTGGAGTACGAAACATCCCTCATTTCCCGTGTTTGGACTAAACCCTATTCCAAACACGATGCAACACACAATGCATGCAGCAATGCAACATAAGCATGCAATAGGTCCCAAAACTCAAAGCTAGGCAAGGGTATTGAACTACAACCATGCATAGCAAGCATCATTCGACCATGAGGCATAAAAACAGAGTTAAGACAGTCCAAAACATGCACAAAATCAGTTTAAAGCATGGCCAAAAAGTGCTAGAATCAAAGGCCAAAATAGCATGCAATGTAAGCTAGTAAAGAGGATTTACTCTACAAGCATGTGAGGCAATCAAGAGGCCACCAAACCGGAAAAAGTAAGAGGTATGACATGCCAGATAAAACCTAAAAACCCACTGAAACATGGTCTATGCATGCAAGAATGATGGGCTCCTTTGATAGGCTATAAAGAGGGTTGTTCTACACATGCAAGATGGACACCCAATATGGCAAAATGGGCTCTGGAAAGAGGTTATGCAGGCCCTAAAACTCACTGAAAATGGCCTGAAACACGGCTTGGAAGCATGCAAATAAGGGCTCCTTTGTTAGGCCCAAATATGCTAGGAAACAAAACAAGAGGAGAGAGGGTCTCTCATTTTGGCACTCAAAATAGCATTCTAACCACTAAAAATCCACTGGATTTCAGTGGCTAAAAGGCCAAACAAAGGTCAAGGGAAAGGCCCTAATGCATGGCTCAAAATAAAGCAAAATGAAGCATGCAAGGGGGTAGATGACCCCCAACAGAAAAATGATCTTAAACAAACATGTTAAGGGTCTGAAAATAAGACTTTTTTCAGTTTACACCAAAGCTCAAATATGCTTGAAAGTATGGCTAAAAGATTGAGCAAAATAATGCTTAAAAGAGGGAAAATGTGTGTTACCCTTGAAGCTCAGCAAGACAGCAACTTTGACGCCAAAAACTCAGACCTTCAACCTTTGGAAATGGCCTCCAAGGACCTCAAAGCAATGGTGGAGGTGTTAGGTTAGGAGGTGGTGTGCAATAGGCCAAGAACCAAGCAACTTTTGAGCCTTAACCAAATTTTCTGAACCTTTGCAAATGAGAGAGAGGGCCTCCTTTATAGAGGAATAAAGGTCCAAGCTTCCTCAAGAAGCTAGTGCAAAGGTCCAAGCTTCTTGAGGAAGCTAGAGCAAAAGGGGTCAAGCTTCTTGAGGAAGCTAGAGCCAAAGGGTCAAGCTTCTTCAAGAAGCTAAAAAGGGTTCAAGCTTCTCTTAGAAGCTTAGAGCAAAGGGCCAAGCTTCTTTAAGAAGCCAAAACAAGGTTGCCAATCCTCCATACATGTATATGGAGGATGCAGTCTGTGCCTTCCAGCTGGCACAGCTGGCATACACTCACAGAGACAGAAAATGGGGAAACTAGCCGATCAGTTCAAGTGGTCGACCGACCACCTTCCCTGGTCGGCCGACCAGGGTCAAAAGGGTCAATGCACAAAAGCTGGTCGGCAGCCTCCCAGGGTGGTCTCCACATTGAATTCAAGGCAAAAGTGGCTCAAAGACCAATGAGACCAGCTTCCTGACAAGAAAATCGGCCGGCGGGAGAAAAGGTGGTCTCCAAGAGAAAAGGTGGTCTCCCACCCTTGTATCACCTTCCAAACAATGAAAACAAGGTCCAAGCCAAAAAAGAACCAAGATGGATGCAAAACGAGGGTTCGGGGGCCAAAACACGCAGCCGGGTGCCCCGAAAACTGACTATAAAGCATCGAAAGTGGCGTGCGACCACGAAGGAGGTCTCCTGGGGCCACAGTGTCCCCTCTAGAGAGAGGAAACAAGGTGCGTGCCAAAAAACCGAAGCAAACGGAGAAAGTTAAGCGGTCCCGAACCGAGGCGCACGGCCGACGGCTCCGAAAATCGGAAACTGGTCTCCAAACGGGAACAGTGGTCTACGACCATGAAAAGTAGCCTACGGCCACTGAGAGATGGTCTACGAGACCTCTCCCTCCCTTCGGAAAGAGAAAACAGAACCTGGTTCGCAACCGAGGCAAAGCACAAAAGAGTCCCGAAGTCCAGAGGCAAGACTCTCAGCCGAGACTCCGTAACCTCAGAATGAGCACAACATGCGCAATCACCGAGCGCTCAATCGATGACGTCGGAGTCTTAAGGTCGGTCAAAAATGAGGTGTCTACAGTTGCCCCTCTTTGACAGAACTCGAAAAGTCATAAGTGACGGGAGTGAATGTCAAAGTCCAAAGACGACCCATTTTTGACAAGGCCGAAGACTTAGACAAACAGGCGAGATAAACAAGAGATGGGCCCGCAGGCGTGCCTTCAGGCAGGGGCAAAATGCAAAATGACACGCACAAAGCCGGACATAACTTATGATCATGCAAAGAAAGCTGTAACGAGGCATATCATGCAACAGTTTTAAGCAAACATATAATCTAACTACATCACATGCAGAAAGGATGTAAGAGAATTATTCAATTCTCGCTACGTCTCACGCGGAGAATACAATACACTGCCCGGTTCGTCTGGTCGCGCCAGCCTCAAATGAACCGTACATACAATATCGTGCCTGCAAAAGAAAGAAACTCAACAGGTACAGTATTGTTAGAAACATGCATAGCAATGCAAGTAAAAAGTATGTGACAACGCAAGCGGAGGGATGCATGACAATGCAACTAAGTGTGACGCATAACAATGTGGAAGGGATGCAAAACAAATCAATGCACTAACAAGTGCAGATGAGGTGCGCAAGATAGCGCGAATGATGCAGTGCACAAAACAGTGCGATGCGCAAGATGGCGCATGTAGACACCCCATTTTTGACCGACCTTAAGACTCAGACGTCACCAACTGAGCGCTCGGTGATGTTGCATATTGTGCTCGCTCTGAGGTTTCAGAGTCTCGGCTGCGAGCCTTATCTCCGAACTTCGGGGCTCTTTTTGTGCTTTGCCTCGGTTTGCGAACCCAAGTCCTGTTTTCTCTATTTTCTCTTCCCGAAGGGAGGGGAGAGGTCTCGTAGACGATCTCTCAGTGGCCGTAGGCTACGTTTCGTGGTTGTAGGCCATTTTTCCTGTTTGGGAGGCCAGTTTCCGATTTTCGGAGCCGTCGGCCGTGTGCCTCGGTTCGGGACCGCTTAACTACCTCCGATTGCTCCGGTTTTTGGCACACACCTTATTTCCTCCCTTTAGAGGGACACTGTGGCCTGAGAGACCACCTTCGTGGTCATATGCCACTTCCGGTGCCTAACAGTCGGTTTTCGGGGCCCCGGGCTGCGCGTTTTGGCCCCCGAACCTTCGTTTTGCATCCGTCTTGGTCCATCTTTGGCAGGGAGCTTATTTTCATGGTTAGGAAGGTTGTAGGAGGGTGGGAGACCAGCAATTTTTCTGAAAAACCAACTTTCTCCTTTTTTCTCTCTCCTAAAGCCGATTTTTTCTGACAGAAAGCTGGTTTTTCTCTCACTTTTGAGCCACAATTTCTGACTTTTTCATACCACCATTGTGATCTACTCATTTGGGAGGCCACCAATATGGGTAGGTCGACCAGTAATTCTTCCTGACCCTTTTGAACCCCTCTAAAAAGCTGGTTTTTCTCCCTCTTGGGTCACATTTTCTGGTTTTTCTCTACATAGCTGTGTTGCACTCATCTGGGAGGCCACCTTTCTGGGGTGGCCGACTAGTAATTTTTCTTGAACCCTTTGACCCATGGTCGGCCAACCAGGGGAGGTGGCCGGCCGGCCACCTTGGCCTTTTGAACCTGGCCGGCCATGTTTGCCCTCTTGAGTGTATTCCAGCTGTGCCAGCTGTTTGCCATTTGCTGCATCCTCCATACACGTGTATGGAGGATGTTTAACCTAGTTTTAAAGCTTCTTTGAGAAGCTTTAGCCCCTCCTTTCTATAAATGGAGGCCTCTTCCTCCATTTGTAAAGGTTAGAAGCTTTGGGCTGAGAATTATACATACAACCTCCTATATCTATACTTCAAGCCTCTAAACACCCTTGTTCTTGGCCATTTTACACTACAACTCCTAGCCTACCACCTCCACCATCCATTCCAGCCCCTTGAAGCTGATTTTCAGAGGTTGAGAGCTCACAATCTTGGACCAAAAGCTGCTGCATTGCTGTGCTAGAAGGGTAAGTCCTCATTTCCCCTTTTCTTGCATTCTTTTACTTCATTACTTAGCCCCATTTGCAAGCATTTCTGGGCCTCGACCTAAACTGTAAAGTATCTTGTTTTGAACTCCTCTTTAACTTTGTTTAAGGGCAATTTGCTGTTTGAGGTCGTCTACTTCCCCTTACCCTCTATCTCTCTTTTAGGGCTATTTTTGCATCCTATTTTAGCCTTACTTGTGAACATTTTTTAGATCTGTTATAAACTGGAAAAAGTCTTGTTTTAACCTCCTCTTTAAGTTTGTTTGAGGTCAATTTTCTGTTTGGAATCATCTCCTTCCTTGCATGCTTCATTTCCACATGCTTTGAGCCATGCATTTGAGCATTTGCATTGGCCTTGTTTTGGCCTCTTAGCCACTGAAATCTAGTGGATTTTCAGTGGCTTTGATAAGGTTTTGAGCTTTAAAATTATAGAGGGGTGACCCTCTCACCCCTCATTCTCTTTACTAGCATGATTGGCCTTCTAAAGGGACCCTATTTTTCATGCTTTTAAGTCACTTTCCAGGCCTCATTCTGAGGGTTTTGAGGTCTACCTTGGCTCTGTCCAAGACCCTTTCAGTTATATTTTATGTCTATGATGCATGTGTAGAGAAATCCCATTCAAGGCCTTTCAAAGAGGCCTTTCTTTGCATGTTTCCGAGACTGATTCCAGGGCCTATTTGGTGGGTTTCAGGTCTGTCATAACCCATTTCCAGAGTTGGTTTAGTCTTGCTAAGTGTCTATCTTGTATGTGCTTAATAAACCCTTGTATGGCCCTCTAAAGGAGCTCATCATTTTGGCATGCATTGGCTGCATTTCAGTGATTATTTGGGTATATTTTGGCATGTTTTATTCACTGATTTTTTCTGGTTTGATGAGTTCTCATACTCTTTATATACATGCCATGTAAACCATGTTTGCTAGTCAAAGTTGCATGCTATTTTAGTCCATCATGCTAGCATCTTTTGGTCATGCTTTGAACTAGAAATGTTCATGTTTTGGGACTGCCTTGGCTCTGTCTTTGTGCTTCATAGTCAAATAATGCATGCTTTGTATAGCTATAAGTCAATACATGTGCCTAGTTTTGAGTTTCGGGGCTCATCTCATGCATCGGGTGCCATGTTTCCATGTTTCGGGACCTTTTAGCATCATGTTTCAGTGCTGGAATTTACATGTTTGAATGCCATGCTTCATCCTTGCCATGCCTTGTTAGAGTTGCATGCTGTGCCTTAGGTTCGGTCCTCGGTTTGCGTGCATGTGTGCACGCATTTCGGTAGTCTCATTTTCATCTTATGGTTGCTGATGTGAGTGTGGCTGAGGTCCACTCATATTGGTGTAAGCCCATATTGCATTGTGTATGCCATCTTAGTCTATAGCATTATGTATGCTAGGCTGTATGTTAGAACATTGTGTATGCCATGTTACATCGAGCATTGTGTATGCCATTTCATAGCATTGCGTATGCTAGGTTGCATGTTAGGATTGCATTCATGCATGTCATGCATATTGCATTGTGTTTGGGATAGGAGTTAGCCCGAGCATGGGAAACGAGGGACGTTTCGTACTCCGAGTGACGGAACGTGTCTCAATTCCCGGTCGCCGACACTCCGGATTATTCATGATGGAGTCTACGCCTTGTTATGTTTTCATGTGCATTCATTTCATATTAAGTCGTGCAATTCGACTCCTCGGCCATCATGCATCGAGATGCGTGATTAATGGAACGAGGATCGAGGCAAGCATACATATGTGAAAATACGTTGCCATGTCCCTTTCTTGCTCTCTGTTGCAGCAAATCAGAAACCGGCAGTCTTTTGGAGCTTCGTGCAATATTCCAGGCTTAATTGTAAACAAAGGCTAATTGGGGCATCGCAATGGATTTCCACACAAGGCAACTCAAGCACGCATCATTCATCATTCGGAACAGAGTTGAGGCGGTCCATAGATTTGCCTGCTAGTTTACTACTTTCCTAGTTAAATTTGTTAATTAATTAGGGTTTTGTATTTATTCGGACTGTACTATTTATTCAGACTGCATATTATTTATTTGGACCCTCCGAGCGAGGGCAATGTTGTAATAAGTGTGCGTGTGTGTGATGTATGTCTTCCAACCCCACGTCTTTCTCCCTTTTATTTACCAGCTTATGATGGTTAGTTTAGGGCATGTTTCAATTAGCATACTTATGCTCGCATGTTTGCATCCATTCATCTGTCTTCCATGCACCGAGCTCGGTGCATCATACTAACTGCATTGTATTTCAATTCCGAGTTGAATACTTGTTAGTTGTAGCATTTCACATGCCATCTTTAGAATAGCCGAGCCTATCTTAGTTGCATTTTACATGTGTTGCATTAGGCATTTCTGAAAAAATTAGGATCATGCATGGATTTCTAACATAGCTTCTGTTTTGGCTTGGAGTACTCGGTAAGTTTTATGCTTTAGCATCCTTGCATGCGTGTGAGTGACTGCCATGATAGCATGCTTACCATGAGGCTATGTGCTTATGTGATATACCTGCCTGAATGCCTGTGGGTGAAGGTTGGATTATATGAATTGGAACAATGCATTGACTGTGAGTTTTAAGCCCACTTGAGAGTGACAAATCATCATGTTTTCTAAGCCCACCCGAGGGTGGCAAATCCACGTCTTAGCCTACTTGCGAGTAGCACCATCAAACCGCTTTCAAAAACAAACATGAGATGTTTTGTTCCAATTCAGGCGGCCCAGTCTATACTTGTATGCTGTGTGCATCACATAGTAAATCTAGGCTAATAACCAGAATAAGAACACATAATGTTTTCAAAACTTGATATCATGGTTAGTAGAGGCCGATCTTTGATCGGGTGAGCGGCGGTGCTCACGAAGTAACCTTCTCCAATCGTACCCAAGTTCCCAAGCCGAGGCAACTTTGGTGATGATGGACACGTGGCCTTAGGCAACGAGTCAGGGTTTCCTAAATTTCCCGAAATAAAATATTTAGGTGGCAACTCTGTATCTGGCAAAGCAGTCCATGTTTGGCACTTCTTTCTAAAAATCTGTTTTTCAAAAACAATTTGCCGGATTTGGACTCTTTGATGATTCATCGGTCTTGCATTGCACTCTGCAAGATTAGATACAGGACCGTGACTTTGAGTCCTGAACTGTAGTGAGCCCAAATGAACAAAACGGGATTTTCCCCCGGGACGTTCGGGGACGTCTATAGCACAATGCGCAAAATAGCGCGAACGATATGCAATGCACAAGACAGTGCGATGCGCAAGATAGCGCGATGCGCAAAATAGCGCGAATGATATGCAATATTAGAAAACAATGTAATAATATACAGTGTAACGAAACAATGCAAATGATATGCAATGTATGTGAGATGATCAAACCACAAACAGTACAAAACCACACAAATATCATAAAGGGATGGCGATGCAAAATCAAACTACTTTTAACACAGAAAAGGCAGTGGGCACGAGTCGAACAACGCCTAACACAAGCTAAGTGCCTACATCCTAGTATTGGCCACAACTCAGCATGGATGCTTACACACAACAGAATCGTGTTGCAACGTGGAAGGGGTGCGAGCACATGCAAAACTATGTGTTTCGCAGAAAGACCACAAAGTACAAGTAATTGGATGGCATGATATAAGTGGGGAATGATTTGCTGAGGAAAGATCGTGATCCTAAATACTGAATGTAACAAACTAAAATACAATGAAATAGATGCAATGGATGAATTGAATAAAGCGCGCGGCCAAGAACCACATTTTGCCTAAAAAAGGCATGGACACAAACAAACCACATCTAACACAGAAATGATGCTGTCACCCTCAAACCACAATTCCCTTAGTGGAACATAATCACATAACCATGCTCTAACGCGAAAAGTATGGGCACATGCCAGACTAAGCTTAACATGGAAAGACGCAAGCGATACAATGGATGTGCAGTGAATGCATGCGATAAATGCTATGTACAATGCAATGGACATATTAGATGATGTAGTAGCTAGGAAGTGAAGGTACCTTATAGGGGCAATTGGCAATGACCTACCTCAGCAATGTCCTACCTCATGCTGATGTGGGAATCTTCCCTTTCTTCTTGGTTGAACCATAGGTACTATTTTTCTCCCTGACTATGGTCGCAGCTTTCCCTATTCTCCAACAGGGTGACAGACTAGGTTGGTTCAGTATCCAGAATTGAGGCGCATACACATGCTATCTCAATCTATGGGGCTGCCATACAGATTTCAGGCCGAGGATATACCCCTGGGTATTTAAACCAAACTTTAGTCTCGGAAATCCCGAACCTTTGCTTTCTAGGCATGAGCCATTCGAACTCTAGTTTCCACCGTCTCAATTGGTCTTCTAGGAACTCACCGCAAACACAGGCAGGTGGCTATATCAGACCATCGGAAGTCGTTCGGGCACGACAAACACCAAATGAATTGCACCTTTAGAGGATTTAAGATCTCCTAGAGCGGAGAGTACACAAGACAATGCGATGCAGAGGGAATGTACAAAACAATGCTATATAGGTGCACAAGACAGTGCGATGCAGGGTGGACGCACAAGACAGTGCGATATAAGTGTGTGCACAAGACAGTGCTAAGACAAAGGATGCGCAAGACAGCGTGAGCAATGCAATGCACTAACAGGTGCAGGTAAGATGCGCAAGAAAGCGCGAACAATGCAATGCACCAAGACTTGGCACACAGCTTATGTCATAGCATTCCATTCATTTGGCACAGAGCTCACAACACAACACTTTGTTTGTTTGGCACGCGACTCACAACAGAATATTCTGTTCATTCGGCACGCAGCTCGAAACACAGCACTCTGTTTATCTGGGCACACAGCTCATTTCGGGCATGCAGCTCATTCGGGGCACACATCACATTTGGGCACACAGCTCATTTCAGGCACACAGCTCGTTTTTGCGCACACAGCTCATTCTTTGGGCACGTAGCTCACTTTTCGGGCACACAGCTCATTTTTTTGGGCACACAGCTCACTTTTCGGGCACACAACTCATTCTTCGAGCACGCAGCTCACTTTTCAGGCACACAGCTCATTCTTGGGGCACGCAGCTCACTTTTCGGGCACACAGCTCATTCTTAAGGCACGCAGCTCACTTTTCGAGCACACAGCTTGTTCTGAACACTCAGTTTATAACACAGCATTCAGTTTGCATTTTGAACACACAGCTCAAGCGCTTGAATTTCTGAACACGCAGCTCACACTTTTGGTTGTGAACACGTAGCCCACACTTTTGAAATCTGAACACACAGCTCAAACCTTTTGTCGTGAACACGCAGCCCACATTTCTGAAATCTGAACACACAGCTCAAACTTTTTGTCGTGAACACGCAGCCCACATTTTTGAGATTTGAACACACAGCTCAAACTTTTTGTCATGAACACGCAGCCCAAACTCTTGATGGTGGACACACAACCCACAGTTTTGATGGTGAACACACAGCCCACAGTTTTTTGAAAGTCGAACACACAGTCCAAACTTTTTGTAATCTGAACACACAGCTCATAGTTTTTGAAAGTTGAACATGCAGCCCAAACTCTTGATGGTGAACACACAGCCCACAGTTTTTGAAAGTTGAACACGCAGCCCAAACTCTTGATGGTGAACACACAGCCCACAGTTTTTTGAAAGTTGAACAGGCAGCCCAAACTTTTGATAATTTGAACACACAGCTCACAGTTTTTGAAAGTTGAACACACAGCCCAAACTTTTGATGGTGGACACACAGCCCACAGTTTTTTGAAAGTTGAACACGCAGCCCAAACTTTTTGTAATTTGAACACACAGCTCACAGTTTTTGAAAGTTGAACACACAACCCAAACTTTTGATGGTGAACACACAACCCACAGTTTTTGAAAGTTGAACACGCAGCCCACAATTTTTTGAAAATTGAACACGTAGCCCAAACTTTTGATGGTGAACACACAGCCCACAGTTTTTTGAAAGTTGAACACGCAGCCCAAACTTTTTGTAATTTGAACACACAGCTCACAGTTTTTGAAAGTTGAACACACAGCGCAAACTTTTGATGGTGAACACACAGCCCAAACTTTTTGTAATCTGAACACACAGCTCACAAAAAGTAGCCTATGGCCACTAAGAGATGGTCTACGAGACCTCTCCCTCCCTTTGGGAAGAGAAAACAGAACCTGATTCGCAAATCGAGGTAAAGCACAAAAGAGTCCCGAAGTCCGGAGGCAAGGCTCTCAGCCGAGACTCCGTAACCTCAAAACGAGCACAACATGCACAATCACCGAGCGCTCAATCGATGACGTCGGAGTCTTAAGGTCGGTCAAAAATAGGGTGTCTACACCTGGAGGGAGAGAGAGGTCCGTCGATCACTTTTTGTGGTCGTAGACCACGTTTCCCTCTTGGAGGCTAGTTTTCGATTTCCGAAGCCTTCGGTCGTGCGCCTTGTCTCGGGACCGCTTAACGTTCTCCTCTTGGCCTGGTTTTCGAACCATGCCTTGTTGCCTTTGCCTAGAGGGACACGGAGGTCTTGTAGACCACCTTTTGTGGCCGTAGACCACTTTTCCCTCCCGTAGACCACTTTCTGTGCTTGTAGACTAGTTTTCGAGGCTTCCGGCTGCGTGCCTTGACCCGCGAACTTTCGTCTATCTTCTTTTTTGGTTTTTTTTTTTGACACAAAGCTTGTTTTCCTTGCTTGGAGGGTGGAATAAGGGTTGAAGACCAGTTTGTCTCCCTGAAAACCACTTTTCTTCCCCACCAGCCAGTTTTCTGGTCAGCTAACTGGTCTTGGTGGTCTTTGGACCACCAAAAGTTGTCGGCAGGCATGCCACCACCTTACTTTTTTGGTGTAGACCACCTTCCCCCCCATGCCGACCACTTGGTCTCTTTGCAGACCACTTGTTGTGGTCGGCCGACCAGTGTAAGTAGCTGGCTGACCACTTCAAGTGGTCGGCAGCTTTCCTGCACTTTTTGCAGATATTTTTCTTGCTAACTGTGACAGCTTGTTCAACAAGCTTGAGGCTTGGTTTTCTATATAAGGGAGGCCCTGTCTCCCTTCTCCAGGTTCAGAAAAAGTTGCTTGGAGCTATACATACACTTCTATCTCAATCTTTCTCCCTTTGTCTCATATTTGTGCTTGAAAGTGCCTTTTCTTCACACTTTTGCACACAAACACATAGTGAAACACCACACTCTTGGAGTTGAGGCACCTAGAAACTAGTTTTGGTGTTTTTGGATTGGTTTGAGCTTAGAAAAGTTGCTGGAGTTGCAGCTTTGAAGTTGTTCTACAAGAGTAAGTCTCTAACCCCTTTAAAGCTTTGTTTTGATTAAGCTTTTGGCCCCATTTGCATGATGTTTTAGGCCTAACTTTAAACTACAAAAAGCTCTGATTTTAAGTGTTTAAGATGTTGGTTTGAGACCTCTTTGGAATTGGGGGTGGTCTACCCCCCTCTTGTGCCTTGTTTGGCTTTGTTTTGTACCATCCTTTTAAGCTATTGGGACCACCTCTTTTTGACCTTCTCACCACTGAAACTCAGAGGAATTTCAATGGTGGAAAGGGTGTTTTGAGGTCCCAAATAGGATAGGGTCATCCCCTCTCCTTGTATCTTAGTTGCTTGCCTTGTTGGCCTCATGTTTGAGCATGTTTATCTAGCACATGTTGGTCCTATCTCAACATATTTTTGGCCTTATTTCAGTATGGCATACCTCTGTTTTGGCTTAGTTTAGGCCACCCTTGCATGCTTTATACACTTGTAGTGTAATCCTTGCAAACTAGCCTTGTATGCCTCATGTTTTAGCATGTCTTGCTAGCCCATTTTGGCTCTATCTCAGCATGTTTTTGGTGTTGTTTTAGTATGCCTTGGCTCTATTTTAGGTTGGTTTGATAGCATCTTGCATGCTCCTTGCACCTGTAGTGCATTTCCATTCACTAGCCTAACATGCATCATGCTTTGGACCATCATTCTAGTATGCTTTTGGCTCTACTCAAAGAAGCTTTTATTCATGTTTTACCATGCTTGAGCTCTGTTTTATGTTGTGTTGGTCATGCATGCCTTGCTTTGTATAGCCATAGTGCATTCTAGCTCACTAGCCTTGAGTTTCCAAGTCACTAGCATGCATTGCTTGGGCTATTTGCATGATTTGACATCATTTAGTATGTGATTTTAGAGCATGTTTCGCTGCCATGTCTTCACATCTTTCACTCTTTCAATGCTTTGGAGGGTTGGTGCTTTATGCCTTAAAAATGAGCCATTGTGTATGCCATCTTGCCTAGGATTTTGAGCCACCATTTCAGTGTGTTTTTGGTCTTTTTTTGCCATAATACAACTCTGATTTTTGTTGGTGAAGTCATCTCATGCTTGGTTTTGGTAGGTGTAGTATACTCCTCCTTATTGGCCTTGCATACTTCATGATTCATGCCCTTCATGCTAACATGTGTTAGCTCTAGTCCATACATGTTTTAGCATCATTTTGACATGCTCTAGGATTGTTTTGGGTTGCCTTAGCCATATGGTTCATGTATTGCATAGTTGTAGTGCAATTGGCCTTGCTAGCTTTGAGTTTTGAGCACCATAGCATGCTTCATTTGTGACATGTGCATGATTTGGCATCATCTACCATGTTACTTCAGAGCATATAGCATTGCCATGTTCCTACTTTTTCACTCTTGAATGCTTTCAAGGGTTGTGCATTATTGCCTTGTTTGGGGACCAATGCGTATGCATGCTTGTCTAGACTTGCGAACTCCCATCTCAGCATGTTTTGGTCCTTGTTTTGACCTATTTGAGCTCTGTCCATGATTGGTTCAATCATTCATGCCATGTATTGCATGCCTCTTGTGTAGTCTCCTTGAGTAGCCTTGTGTCTTAGGCCCTCTTGCATGACATACTTGGGTTGTTTGAATGGTTTGGCATCATTTCATACATGTTTTCAGAGCTTGTAGTGTTATCACACTTCCATATTTGTCACTCCTTGCTCATGTTTGAGAGTTGTGCTCTTATGCTTAATTGGTGAGCCAATGCATGTGCATGCATCATCTTGCCTTTCATACCATCCTTTCATAGCATTATGGCCACTGTTTTGGGCATGATTGAGGTCTGTCTATATTTGGTTTAAGTCCATTGAGCATGTTGCTTGGATGTTGTTGTTTGCATTGTGTTTGCATGTGCATGCATTGCATTGAGTTTGCATGCCATTAGCTTTGTTAAGTTGATCATGTTTCATTGCATTGTGTTTGGATTGGGTGTTAATCCAAACACGAGAAATGAGGGACGTTTCATACTTGAAGTGATGAAACGTGCCTCATTTCTTGGTTGCCGACACTTTTGATCATGCATGATAGAGTTTAAGGATCTTATGTGTTATTTGTGCATTCCTTTACATTGATTCATGCAATCTTGGCTTCTCAGCCATCGTGTATTGCGATGCTCGATTGGTGGCCCGAGAGTCGAGAACCGCACTCCCTTGAGCCTAAGAAATGGTAGGGAGGGTGGTTGTGCACACATATCTTGCAAATACACTGCTGTGCCCCTCCTTGTTCTCTGTGGCAGCAAACCAGAGTTGTGCAGAATTTTCTGGTCGGCAGACCAGAAAAAGTAGCTGGCCGACCACTTTTTCTGGTCTGCAGCAAATGTAAGTGGTCAGTAGGTGGTCTACACCACCAATAAGTGGTCGGCAATGCTCGTGGAGGTTCCCATGATGGAGTAGAAGCTATCTGGAGCTTTGTGCAGTGTCTTGAGAACAATTGCAAACAGAGGCAAGTTGGGGCATAGCGATGGATTTCCAAATGAGGCAACCGAGCATGCATGCACTTCTCGCCCTGAGGACCTCTTCTTTTACTGCTTTACTTAGCTAGCTAATGCTTTGGTTTTGTACTTAATTAGTTAATGCGCTTAACTAATCAATTTGTGTTATAATAACTAATTAGTTAACTTGTTAGTTAATTAGCTTTGTTTTGTAATAATTAGTTCAATTAGCTTAGATTAGCTAGTTAGCTTATTATTCAGACCCTCCGTCGAGAAAGCACAACTATTGTAATAAGTGTGCGTGTGTGTGATGCATGTCTTCCAACCCCATTTCTTTTTCCCTTTTACTTATCTGCTTTCGATGGTTAGTTTTAAGACATATTTCAATTAGCATACTTATGCTTGCATGTTTGCTTTCATTCATCTGTTTTGCATGCACCGGGCTCGGCGCATCATACAAACTGCATCTCAATACCAATTTAAACACGTGTTATCAAATTGCATTCACATGACATCTTAGAATAGCCGAGCCTATTTTAGCTGCATTTTTGCATGTGTTGTATTAGGCATTGTTGACATAGCTAGGATCATGCATGATTACTAACTAGCTTTTGTTTTGACTCGGAGTTCACTGTAAGTGTTTATGCTTTAGTATCCTTGCATGTGTGTAACTAATTGCCATGATTAGCATACTTGCCATGAGGCTAACTGCCTATTTGTTTAACTGTATGAATGCCTGTGGATGAAGGCTTCATTGCTTGAATTAGAACAATTCATCAAAATGTGCATTTTAAGCCCACTTAAAGTGGCAAAATCATGTTTTCCTAAGCCCATTTGAGGGCGGCAAATCCAGGTTTTAGCCTACTTGCGAGTAGCAATTTCAAACCATTTTCGAAAAACAAACTTGAGATGTTTTGTTCCAATTTGAGTGATTTAGTCTATACTTGTATGCTGTGCGCATCACATAGTACGCTAGCTAATGAATCGGAATAAGAACACATGTGTTTTCAAAAACAACATATCATGTTAGTAAAGGTTGATCCTTTGATCAAGCGAGCTGGGGTGCTCATTGCATGACCTTCCCCTCTCGTACCTAAGTTCCCGAGCCGAGGCAACTTTGGTGATGACGGACACGTGGCCTTAGACACGAGTCAGAGTGTCCTAAATTCCCCCAAAATAAAATATTTAGGTGGCGACTCTGAAATCTGGCAAAGCAGTCCATGTTTGGCACTTCTTGATTAAAATTAATTTTCCAAAACGATTTGCCAAATTTGGACTCTTTGGTGATTTATCAGTCTTACATTGCACTTTGTGAAAATTAGATTCAGAACCGTGACATGAGTCTGAACTGTAGCAGCTAAGAACAACGATTCGCGCCCTCGCGGGCGGAGCGGAGTTCCGGGCGGTCTACACCTTCGCTAGAGGTTCTTCTCATCATTTTCTACTAGAGAAGGATTACAGGGATCGAATCATTGATTCCATGGGAATGGAGATACAGGAACTGAAAGCACAACTTAAAAGGGTGATGGACGACCAAACGGAGAATAGGACTGACGCAGAGCCCTCTCGCCTGCAACAGAGGAGCCCATCCCATGAACCACCAGTGAAGAAGGTTCCCAGAAATGAGTCTGGGCAATAAAGCCAGCCAATCCCGGTACAAAGTGAGGCAGCAACCAGCCACAGTCATGGTTCACGTCGGAGAAGGGCTAAGAGGCAGAAAACAGCTAGCCAGCAGACAGAATACCCTTCTCAGGATCTCTGTACTTGGCTGATTGGCAACAGACAAAATGAGCAATGGTGAGATCATCTTGACCGAACTATCCATCGGAGAGAGCACTGAGCACTGGATCGACTCGTCTCCTCTCCATTCTCCCTGGAAATCGAAGCCATGAGACCCCCCAAGAAATTCACTACACCAAAGTTCATGTCATACGATGGGAAGTCAGACCTACTGACACATATCAGCCATTATCGACAGATGATGTCCTTATGGAGCCGAGACGAGGCACTGATGTGCAAAGTCTTTCCATCCAGCTTAGAAGAATCCGGACTTCGATGGTTCGATCGTCGCCCCGCCGGATTGATTTACGACTGGAAGCAACTTTCTGAAGAGTTCTTGGCCAGATTCGTCTACAACACTAAGATCCCAAAAGAGCCAGATACACAGTTCGGTCTCCGAAAGGAACAAGAGGAAACGCTGCGTAATTATACTAGAAGGTATTGGGAGGAGTATAATGACCTGGAGGAAAAAGTTTGTAGTGAACAAATGGCCGTAATGTCTTTTAAACACAGTCTGCGCCCGGAAAGTAAGCTGAGATAGTCACTTACCAATCGCCCAGCCACAGCGCTAAAGGACTTGCATACCAGGATTGAGTAGTACGCACGCCTCGAAGATGATCAGATCCCCATTGAAGTAGCATCGACCGAACAAACAGCTCGGCACAAAAAAAGAGCGGATCGAGAGGAACACCGAGGAATCACAGTGAATAAAGTAGACAAGTCTAAATCCCATGAAACAGTTGTGACCATATTCAAAGAGCCAATCTATCGTATTATGGAAAAGATCAAGAAAGAGCCATTCTTTATTTGGCCACCAAAAATGTTGGGAGATCCAGCTTGACGCAATCAGAAGCTCAGATGCACCTATCACCAAGACAGGGGGCATATGACACAGAATTGCAATGCATTAAAGCAACACTTGGAAGACTTGGTAGCTGCTGGACACCTTCAAGACTACATTGATCAAGATAAAGTGCTGGCTAAACAAGGAAACCCTCTACCAGAACCGAACATTAGACATCCTCCTCGGTTGGTAATAAATGTAATCCATGGAGCAACTAGCCATGAGCACAATGAGGCACTTCAGGAAGAAATCACCAAAGCTGTGCAAATTCAGCAAGTCATGTCAATAGGGCCCGCACCGAAAAAGGTACATACAGTACCTAGGCCCCCCTTATGCATTGTTTTATTTACTAGAAAGGATTTAGAAGGTATTCAGCACCCACATACTGATGCACTGATTATAACTGTGGGAATTGGGAAACGATTTGACGTAAAACGAGTCCTGGTAAATCAGGGTAATGCAGTAGATATATTGTATTACGACTTGTTCAGGAAGCTCAGTCTCTCTGAGCAACACCTCACCCCGGCTACAGCTCCGTTGTTCGGCTTTAATTCACAGCTTGAATGGCCAGTTGGCAAGATAGTGTTACCAGTTGTGGCTGGGACAAAGACCCTGCAGATAGAATTCCTAGTTATTAATACACCTTTTCTCTACAATGCAATACTTGGTCATCCTTGGATTCATCAAATAGAAACAGTTCCCTCAACCTACCACCAGCTCATCTGCTTCACAACAGAACACGAAGTAGAGCAGATCTCAGGGGACTAAGTTACGTCAAAACGTTGCTTCATGGCAGCTATGAAGGCTAAACGACTCTGCAATCGGGTATATACGGTTGAAGTAGCCAAACAACCGGTCTTGGAGGATGTCGAAGGAACCCCAGCGGAAAAGATTGTAAAGGATTTGGAGAAAGTCCTAGTAAAGAAGGATGATCCAAAAAAGTATTTCCTTATCAGTACCTCGTTAGGTGCTGATGAGAAACTTCAACTGCTAGATTTGTTGAGGGAAAATATGGAGGTATTTGCATGGTTAGCGTATGATACTCCAGGGTTGAATCCAGATTTTTCTTGCTATAAACTCAACATCAACCCTTCCGCTTAGCCCATTGTGCAGAAAAGCCGAAGATCCTCAGTTGAGCACACCAAAGCAGTAATTGCCGAGGTCGACAAACTCTTAGCATCAGGAGCGATTCGAGAAGTTTAGTACCCATAATGGCTGCCCAACACAGTTGTAGTAAAAAAGAAGAACAGAAAATGGAGAGTTTGCGTTGACTTTACCTGCCGTCACAGAGCTTGCCCCAAGGATAGCTTTCATCTGCTCCGCATTAATCAACTGATGGACTCAATAACAAGACATGAGCATATGAGTTTTCTGGACACTTATAATGGCTATCACCAAATACCATTGTTCGGCCCAGATCAAGAGAAAACAGCATTTATAATTCCAAGAGGCACCTATTGTTATAAAGTAATGTCGTTCGGCCTCAAGAATGCCGGGGCAACCTACCAACGAATGATCACTCGAATGTTCAAGGATCAGCTCGGAAGATCCATGGAAACTTACATAGATGATATGGTAGTAAAAAGAAAGCTCGCTACCAACCATCTTACAAACTTGAGAGAAGTTTTTAGTATCCTGAAAGACCATCAGCTTCGCCTTAATGCCTCAAAATGCACCTTCGGGGTAGGAACAGGGAAGTTCTTGGGGTACATGGTGACTCACAAAGGAATCAAGACAAATCCAGATCAAATTAAAGCAATACAAGAGCTTGAGGTGCCAACAAAGGCTAAAGAGCTACAGAAGCTGGTTGAAATGGCAGCCGCCCTGAATCAGTTCATCAGCAAGTCTTCAGATCGGATGAAGCCCCTCTTGCAGCTACTAAGGAAAAAGGCTACATTCAAATGGGGTCCTGAATGTATCGAAGCATTGCAAGGCCTCAAAAAATATCTCAGTACACCACCTCTGCTGTCCACTCCAGAACCGGGGGAAGAACTATACCTGTATCTGGCAATCTCAGATCACACCATAATGCGGTATTGATTCGAGAGGTTGAAAAGGAACAGAGGCCAGTATACTACGTTAGCAAGACTCTACTAGATGTCGAAACACGGTACCTACCCTTGGAAAAGCTAGCTTACGCACTACTCATCGCCTCAAGGAAGTTGCAACATTATTTTTAGAGTCACACAATCAATGTCCTCACCGAATTCCCCCTCAGATCTGTCTTCAGCTGAGCAGATTTCTCCGGCCGAACAGCAAAATGGGCGATTGAACTTGGTGAGTTTGACATTTGATATCAACCCAAAACAGCAATCAAGGCCCAGGTCTTGGCAGATTTTGTCACCGAATTTGCTCTCACCCAAAGCACCGAGTGCGAAAACTCCAGCTCAGTACAGGTGCCACGCACTACTGAACTAGGAAAGCAATGCGCTTCAGAAGCATAGAAACTCTTTATTGGAAATATCTGGCAGCTCCATGTCGACGGATCATCCAATAACCGAGGCTCAAGAGTAGGGGTAGTACTTATGTCACCAGAAAGATTTATCTAGGAGCAAGCTCTTAGGCTTGGTTGGAAGATTTCTAATAATGAAGCGGAGTATGAAGCACTGTTAGCTGGTTTACGCAGTGCCAAACATTTCAATGCAGAGCAACTTCTAGTTTTCAGCGATTCTCAGCTGGTTGCTAACCAGCTCACTGGGATCTATGAAACACGAGACGAAAGAATGGCCATGTATGCAGACAAGGCAAGGGATCTACTTAAAAAATTCTAATCCATACGAGTGGAACGAATTAGTCGGGACAGAAACAACCACAATGATGCTCTGGCCTGCCTCGGCTCATCAGTACACACCAAAGACGCTCGAAAAGTTTGGGTCGAGTTTGTGCCATAACCAAGCATTGGATCTCCAGTCCTCTGCAGTAACTTAAAGCTAAGCTGGATGGATCCAATACTTGTTTTTTTGAAATCTGGCACTCTCTCCGAAGACAAGAAGGAGGCTAACAAAATTCGACATAGATCAGCACGGTTTTGGGTCTCACCATCTAGGAAGCTATATCGACGCTCCTATCTTGGTCCTTATCTATTGTATGTGCATCCAAATCTAGTCGAAGATGTTCTTTATGAAATTCATGATGGGATTTGTGGATGCCACGTTGGTGGAAGGTCATTGGCGCACCGAGCCCTCACTCACGGGTACTGGTGGCTATGGATGCAGCAAGATGCACAATAGTATGTTCAGAAGTGTGACAAATGTCAAAGGTTTGCCCCACTAATTCATTAACTAGCCAAGACTCTTACTCCACTCACCAGTCCGTGGCCCTTTGCCCAATGAGGTCTAGATATTGTTGGACCTTTGGCACGAGGCACCAGGAACAGACGATTCTTCATTGCTATAATTGACTATTTCACCAAGTGGGTTGAGGTTGAAGCACTGGCAAGCATCAAAGAAGCAGACACAAAGCGGTTTGTCATGAGGAACGTCGTGGTCCATTTCGACATCCTGCGGGTATTGATTGTAGACAATGGAACACAGTTTGACGAAAAGATCTTCAGAAAATTTTGTACTGACCTCAAGATCAAATATCGGAACTCCTCTCCGGGCTACCCATAGAGTAATGGGCAGGCAGAAGCGTCAAACAAAACCATCATCAACGAAGTAAAGAAGCGGCTCGAAAGTGCGAAAGAAAAGTGGGTTGAAGAGTTACCCCACGTGTTATGGGCTTACCGAACCATGGCACGACGCTCAACGGGGGAAACACCTTACTCCCTAACTTATGGAATGGAGGTTGTTATTCCACTTGAAGTTGGTCTCCCAACCCTCTGATCGGAGCTGTTTGAAAGTACAAGTAATGAGGAAACTATTGCACAAGCACTGGATATGGCAGAGGGCCGAAGAGAAGTAGCGTTGATCAGACTTGTAGCATATCAGTAACAGCTCATCAGGAGTTTCAACCAAAAAGTTTTCCAAGGCAATTCACACCTAGAGAACTGGTTTTGAGGAAAGTTATGGATCACAAAAGGGTGCCTGGCGAAGGAAAATTAGGACCTTACTGGGAAGGTCCATATAAGGTTACACTTGTCACTGCAAATGGAGCATACTACTTGGAAGATATTAGGGGCAAGGCTATACCTCAGCCTTGGAATGTAGCAAACCTCAAAAAATACTATCAATAGACTCAACCTCACATGTATCTCTCAAGTGTAAAAGCATCTTTCTTTCACTTAATGAGAATGCCTCCCAATTTCTTTGAACTTTCATTTCCAAGTATTTGTACACGCTTTGTGGTCAGGGCAGGATATTACTTAACTTGGACTCTATAACTTAAGCCCAAGGGACACATTTCAAAATGAACGAAATTAGCTTTGGTGTTTACCAAACGAAATTAGCTTTGGTGTTTACCAAACAGAATTAGCTTTGGTATTTACCAAACGGACTTAGCTTTGGTGTTTACCAAACGGATTTAGCTTTGGTTTTAACCACACAGAAAAAGTTTCAGAATGACCGAACGGAATTTAGTTTTGGTCTGCACTTAAACATGCCAAGTGGGATTGCTTGGTGGATTTATGTTTGGCCACCAAAATGGACCTTAGCCAAGTGGAATTGCTTGGTGGAAACCACCTTAAAAAAAATTTGAACTTTTTTTTGGCAATCACAGACTTTCTTAAGTATCATCACATCAACACCCCAGTACTACTGCACCCCAAACAAAGTTGGGATAGACTTGGGTAAACCCTTCAGCGATCACACTTTCAACAGTAGTCTTACTCAGCTCCATGCAGCAGCAAACAATTGTTTTCTTGGTACCAACTTGGACCTGAGTATGACATCTTTCCTCTACATCTATTTGTCCCATTCATTGGCAATTATACTATCAACAATCAACACCAACTTAAGCAGTTCTCCCAGCGAGCGGGATCTTTAGTACCAATCTTACTTAGCTCCAGGTGGGGCAAACAATTGTTTTTTCTTAAAGTCAATCTGGACCTAAGTAAGTTACTCTCATTCAAATTACAACAATCAGTGCAACCATGAAGACCGAGCATCTATTTGGCCCCATGGACCCAACAATGCTCGACCGGGGGCAAACAGTATGAACAAATGCAAACATGAAAACAAAACATATCAAACTGCAATATCAGAAGTGAAGTTCTATTAAAGGCACAGCTAGCCCCACGAAACAGTACCAAGAAGAAAGAAAAAATGTCTTGACCAACTTGAGGTGGCAACTCGTCAGGAAGACCGAGCCCCAGTACAGCAGAAAAACAAAAGAGAGAGAAAAAGCAAAAAACTTCAAATCATTCCAAAGATGACTTCAATTTTCATCAACAGGAGGAACTTCAGTAGCAGCATCCACAATCTTTTCTGGGCCATCTTAGGGAGGGAAAGTAGAGGTAGCTCCAACTTCTTGAGAAGTAGAAGCCTCCTTAACAACATCTCCCACAACTTTAGTCTCCAAGGTTTCACCCTCTTCAACGTTCACTGTATCATTGGCAATGTCGCTTTCCAGAGTCTTGGCTACAGAATCAGTTCCTGGAGAAGTCTTAGCTGGAAGAATTGTAGGGGCAGAAGCAATCTTTAGACCCAAGGACCTTGAGGAAATAGGAATGTCTTGAAACAAGGGAGACCCTTCAGGAATCTGAGCAGCAGCCAGAGCACTTGACCAACCCTTCAGAAAGAGCTTACCCTGCAACACTAACACCTCTTCTTTGTAAGCAACCCCAGCTTCATCCCGACGCTGCTGCCAGTACTTAGCCTCCAAAGCAGAACGTTCAGCGGCTATCACTGCAATCACTGTCTCTAGCTCTGCCACATTCCCTTCAAGTTGGGCCTGTACCCCAATGGCAGCTTCCTTGGACTTCTTAGCCGAGGTAATAACCTTGTTCAGACGGAATACCTCCCTCTCAGCAATCCTGCATCCCTCCTTCTCGACTTCCAAATTCACTGTTAGTCTTTCAGCATTCATAGTGGCCTCTAGCACGGCCTTCTCCAGTTCCTCAACTCTGGTGATCGAAAGGTGCATCCTCTGAATACACTACAGCAGATAGCAAAGATATTAAGAGAAGGAAAACAGTAAAATAACACCAAGCGAATCCCAAAAACACTATAGCAGTCATCATTTGAAGGGTCTCCTTTAGAACCGGAATATCACGGGGCTCGTTGTGATCTGCCATGTCCACTAGCATTAACAAGGTCTTGGTCAGGTCAAAAGCAAAGTCCCCAAAAGCAATAATTGAATCAGAAGTAGAAATGGGCCTGCCCTGATACAACATTGGCGGCTCCCACTTCTCAAACGACTCATCCTCAACAGGATCTTCAGAAGCCTCTCCAATCACCACCTTGCCGGTCTCCCTCCTCCTCTTCTTCGCCCTTGTAGCAACCGAAGCAGAGGGTTCGGCAGTAGCAGCATAAGGGACAGAGGCTCCTATCTCCAACTTCACGTCCATAAGGCTCTTCAGTTCGGCCTTCACTAGAGGAGTCCCCAAAATGTCAGAAGTGCTAAAAGCCTCCGTTTCCAAGTCCACCGGCACTCTCCTTTTTGACATTGACCCACCCCCTGTGAAACTGGGGGCAAGAGAAAGTGTCCTCTTAGACAGCAAGCCTTGGCTTCGGTGGTGGTTCGTAACCAGATGGGTAAGGGACATATCAATTTTAGTGTCAAAATCCAGAAGTGATGCAGCGAGCCTCGCTTTCTTCGGGATGGTGGAACGATAAGTCGCTTGGTAATCCAACAGCTCGAGTGCAGACCTCTTCTTATACCTCAAAACAACCTTGATGGCCTCGGTGTTCTCTCAGTTCAGCTTGCGTTGAAAACGAAAAGCATCTACAGAAATGAAGAACAACATTAGAACAACATTCAAAACAAGGCAAAAAACACAGAAATACTAGGTGGAAGGACTCAAACCTGGGTAACTATCCTTTTGGGTATCCGTTCAGATTGGAACTCAGTCCCAATAGGAAACTCCCGATTACCACCGACTTGTAGAAAATCGTCATTATGTTTGTCCGAATCAAGTAAGCCAGTTACAAGATGACAATTGGCCGAGCGAACAAGGAGATAATAAGTACTATGATTCTTGTTATGTGAAAGGGTATTGCAACCCAAGATGTCCCAGATGTCCAAGTTCAAACCCAACCGCCTGTTAAGAGCGGAGACGCCACAGATAACTCGGAACAGATTAACAGACACCTGCATAGGGGTAAGCTGAACTTGGTACAAGAAGCGGCGCACCGAAGGATCAAGGGGAAATTGGACCCCTCCTTCAACAATGGCTATGACTGGGAAAGCAATGGTACTCCTAATGCCCATGTGCTTGGCGTCAACCTTCGCCAGCGAAAGGGTCAAATCATCAGGGATACCATAGTCTCGGCGAAACATGGCCATTGCCTCAGGGGTATCAACTAACGACCAAAATTTCCCCATTAATTAGACCTAATAGGGTGAAGGCAAAACTTAAACTAAGCAGAGAATAGAACCAGACGCCGGAAAGAATGGCTCAAGGGCCAAAGAAGGTGATCAAGACAGAAAAGGACAAGAAAATATAAATTTCAGGGGAACTTCCAAAGATTGAAACAGCAGTGACAAGTATGCAGCCCTAAAACAAGAACGAGAATGGTGACTGAATGTCTGGGCAGAGCATTGTCGAGACCAACACAAAGGGACGGAGAGGATTCTTGACTCTCTAACAGACTGGAGATAGATGAAAAGGTTTCGATTGATAACCCCAAAGCATTTATTGCACTCAGCCGGTGCGAAGGTATATAAATCACGACCATCAGTATGGAATCGGCGCACTATCTCTGTGCACTAGTAGTACGCCGCCACGTGTCACAATGCAAGGACACATGCAGGAGACGTGTGTCAGGATCGAACTGTCACCAAGGTTGAATTGGGATGGATCCGAAGCGACGCGACGCGATGCTTGAAGTACATAACAGTAGCTCCCCTCAAGGGGAACCTTAGCGCGAGCTAGGGGGCAAATGAAGGGACTAACTATAAAATGGGCCAGATCCAAGCCTTGGGCTGGCCCAATCCATTAAACTCAAGTCCTGAGGAATAGGGTAAAGAAGTGGGCCAATTAGATTAGCCCAACCACATCATCAATAATCCACCCAAGTCCTTAAGCACTTGGGCCCAACTTGCAGTGGAAAGGTCAGTCCAACCACGATGTTGGGCTGGGCCGAGCTACAAGATCTGATCCTTAGACCGAACCCAAAAGGGGCCGAGCCTATACAAAGATATCCTACTGGGCTAGCCCATCTCTGCAAGCAACCTCATAGAGGGCCGAGCCGAGGCACGACGGTACCGAGTCAGAAGAACCCAACAGAGAAACATAGAAGCTATGAATACATGCACATGGAGGGTGTCACCTCAGCTGGTCCTCTCCCTCTAGAATCACAGAAACAGTTGATCGAAGGAATGTGATCTATTACAAACATGGTTACAATAAGTATATACACCCCTTGACAACTACCAGATGGTCCCCGACCTTGAGCAATGCTAAAGGAAACTTTGCAGCACAAGAGCTCCATGAAACCATTTTGGGCAACAAGCAAAGAGTTCTATATAAACTACACTGACTTCACACTAAAGGTAATTGACATAAGCTGAACCATACTCACCTAAACATAACTCTCTACACTTAGAGAGTGCCTCTCATCTTCTCCGATTACTTACTCCCACACCGGAGGGGTTATCTGGCCAACCCCAGCCGGGCAGCTCTAACGGTGTTTATTGTTGCAGGGTCTCGATTCCTGGATAGTCTAATTAAGTGCGGAGCTCCGTTCCACAATCATCTAGTGCGTTATTCGGTACACACATCTATTGAAATTTTGGATCCAAATTTGTGCAACTTCTAATATTTTTGAATGACAATTGTGTATTTTACAATTAGATCCAACACGTTGCCTTGTAGACAGATCCAAATCCACCTTCACCAATTTTGTTATCATCAGAGAAGTTGTTCATAGCGACTTGAATTGTACCCAAATCAAATTGCAAGGATTGTACTATTGACATTTCATCCGCAACTGGACACAACAAAAACTAAATGTACTGAATTTGAAAACAAGTGAGGAAAAGAACCAAGTTTGTTTTTTTTTTTTTTTTTTGTTCTTTTGTTATAGTCTTACAACTATCTAAGTCAACAACATCACATTTCTTCTTCCCTTTCCTACATATGAAAAAGAATACTATACTGACAAGAAAAACAGAGCCCTCGATTGAAACAATGATGGCAATGAGTACTTGCGATGAGATACCGCCCTTTCCTTCATCAACAAGAAAATTTATTTTCAAATTCCAAACTGAGTCTATATGTTTTTTTTGGAATTTACCTGGACTGCTCGCAGGATGAGAACATGGGGGAAGAAGGACTGGTGGAGGTGGTGGTGGAGGTGGTGGTGAAGGCGGTGGTGAAGTGTCGGTGACGTTGTAGAAACGGTAGAACTCATACCTAGCATTACAGATCGGAAACAGAGCCTCAGCACCCAGACTTCCATCACAGCAGCTCGGAAAAACAGAGATAGCAATTCCAAGGCATTTATTGCAATCCAAAACAATCAAGTCCGGCGTGAACTACGCTAATCCATACAACTGAAGAGATGAGAAATTAGCCCGACCTATCGCGAACTTCTAACCGACCCAACATTCGAAGCCTGTGTCACTATATCATCCATTAGACCTCCCAACACTCCTCTAAAACTGGTTAGGTTCATGACGCTGCGTGTATTACTTACACTTGATATAATTCACTCATCGGCAATATTAATGATGGATTGGTTCTAGCTATGAAATACGGATACTTCAAATAGAATGACGTATCCGTATCGTATCTGTATCGGATACCGATACTCCTTGGATACTCGCGGATACGTATCGGATACTTATTAAAAGTATCGGATACTTTTTAATTATTTTTTCATTAATTTTGGAGTATCGGATACTTAATTTTGAAATATCAGATACTCCAAGTCATGTTTACTTGTTTTATGAAATTAGAATTGTAACATTTCTTGCATAGTAATATAATATAATATAATTGCAAGTACAAATATAAGAATATTTTTCTAATACTTTGTTAAGTTTTTCGATAAGAAGAGCATAGTGAGTTAAACAATAGAATTTATCAAATTGATGTATCCTGATTATTTCATGCATGTCCCCTATAACTATATAGAAAGTAAGAATTAACAAGAGAATATAATAATGGTAAAATTAAATATCAATAAATAAATAAGTAAGTAAACTTGAATACAATATTTTTCACTAGTGTCAAAGGAAAAAGCATAGGGACAAGTTGTAAATTGTTCTATTATTGTAATATAAATATATTAAACTTGATATTGAAATGAAATATTTGCAAGACCTATTAAAAATTTAAAAAGTAAACAAGTTACTAGCTTAAATTAATACAAAATTATGAAAGGTTAGTATTTTGTATTATAAAATTACATTGTGGTTTCTCAACGTTCTTTGGCTTATGTGTAACTCACTATTAATAATTTTAAAAATTATATTTTTATATGACCAAGAACAAACCTGCTTACATCACATTTCAGAAACATACATTCCGGACATGGATTATGGCACTCACAATTGGGTGTTAATAGTCAGAAGCCAATGTAACCCATATTTGTTACTATGCACCAACTGTGACAGTGTAGCAAAATTGAAAACAAAAATGTAACACCAATTTGACAAATAAAAACCCGTACCTTGGTTGCTATCCTTAGTTGTAGCCACAATCAAATTCTCCTTAAACCTTTCATTCAAAAATGTACCATCGAGAAACAACACCAGTCAGCAATGGTTAAACCCATCTATGCATGTGCAAGAAGAAATAAAATACCTCATGAACCTACCAATTTGTTGATTGAAATCCAAATTGATGTAGCTGTGTGGATTGTTCTCCATAATTGTATTACAATATCACCTGAGTTGGTCGAACGACATGGCATAGTCTCCATATACTTCACCCTTCGCTTTTTTCACCCCCAACCAGGTGACTCGGTAACTAATGTCCAACCCATAATCATTTTTCATATCGAACACCACATTCGTTGGGCGGGTGAGCGGCTGTTCATGCACACTACGTCCGTTGGGCAAGTGAGTGGCTATTCATGCACACAATCCGCAATGACATCAAACACCAAGTTTAAACCTGTATGTGGGTTCCTGTACGTCCGTATAATAGCACCACAAGAATGTAAGCTATTAAACCTTTTCAACCTAAACACCCCATTCAACGTTGCCACCCTTTCATGAACCAACCACGAACACCTAGTTGACATAGCAAACTTACACACAGCTGTGATTCGTATGGAGTCATTATTTATGTACTTAAACTGATACCCACATTCGATGGCATACTTACAAACTTGAAATTCATCTGCGCAGCCCCAAAAAGACTGGCCAACATGTTTAATGTCGTAAGCCCACCCAACAGACAAAAACATCTTCGATTTATGAGAACAATACAACGGCAACAAATTCGACCGGTCTTCCATACCGCACATCTGACCCCCGGTGGTGTCACACCCACCGACATTGGGAGACTCCAGCACTCCACAATCAACGCTAGACCCATTGCCCCTCGTTTGAATATGCACATCAATACAATCCATGCCCAATGACTTTGCAAACAACATGTTTTGAACATCATTGTCACAATCAACCTTGAACCCATTGTGTCCAAGAATGTTGAACAAGAAATAAACAACCCCCGGCACCAAACAATCAAACTTCCTGCATGCACCATCAACCAACTATGCAAAAGTGGATGATTGATTAAGATGAACAATCACATTGGCCTGTATCTAAGTACACAACAACAATACTATAAACTCCATACCTACAGTCACATTACCATAATGATCGTCATTTGCTCCATCAAATAACACACTACAACCCCCCCAAAGAAAAACATAAAAACGTGCATAACATTGTGAGCATTACATTAACAGACATCACCGCCGGACTACCGGAACAACCACCAACGGCTCTATGAGATGACACCATGCATTTCCACACACACAAAAAAAAAAAAAAAAAAAAAAAAAAACCTAACATCAGTAGAAAAGGCAACGTGACACTACCAAACATGAAATTAGGTTCCCACGCACTTGAATTCCAAAAATGAAACCACAAACAAAACAAAATGAACCAACAACAATATATATATATAAACCTCACCTTCACCAAGCCACAGAGCACGTCAAAACCGTACCTAAAAGTAGCAGTCGAAAAAAAAATAAAAAAAATACCACACTACAGAACTTTTTCCACCAAACAATGGAAATTCCACATTAACCCCACCACACACAACATAAGTAACATCAACAAATCTCACAAATCACTCCCCAGATTTGAACAAAAAAAAAAAAAAAAACCCAATAATGTACCTAACGAGCTCAATGCTAACATCAAAAAAGAAATCAAAACAAAATCAAATACAAAGGGCAAACAAATAACTCTATAACCCCCAAATCAACAAATGCAAACATACCAAAAATAAAAAGGACCAAATGGTTTGAAAGAAAACTTCTAGGACCAAACGGAACAACATTTTCCAAATCGGGATTTATGAGTAATTTTTCCTTAAAAAAACTTACAAATTAATGAGAAATTTAATAATTAAAATTTTAAATTTTTTTCATGATTTCTTTTTCCCAAAGTACTATTGTCTTGTATTTTTCCCATAAAAAAATGGGACAATTACAACAAAAAAATAAAATAAAATAAAAATCCTATAGTTTGAGTTTTTAACAAAATAAATCTTGAATTTTAAATTTTGTCAATTTAAACTTTAATCTTTTGATTTATTTTCAATCTAAATCATTCTCATATTTTTGTTAAGTAAAACCGATGAAAAAATTATTTTAGTTATTAAAATACATAAAATTTCTAAAATGCTATTTTTCATTGAGTTTAATGACTAAAATATTCACTTTTCATCTATTTTACTTAATGAAAATAATCAAATTGTTTAGATTTAAAACAAATTGAAAGTTTTGAATTTAAACTGATAATATAAAAATTTAAGTGTTATTTTGTTACAAGTGTCAAACTTTAAAGTTTTTATTATTATTATTATTTATTTTCCTTTAAGACAATTAATGGCAGGTGTAGGGCATTGCTCTAGAGTGAATAATAATTGTTTTTTTTTTATTTTTAATTAAGGCTTTATATGATCATGACTAAAAAAAAAATAATTTATTGGTTAAACGAATTCATTTTAGGGCGCTCGGATGATAAATCTACTTTTAGATTTTCTTTGCCAAAAAATTCAGGCATTAAAACATTATGTTCATAAGGACACATTTAGGCAAAATGACAAAACTACCCATAACCAATCACGCAAAGCAAATGAAAGTGCGAGGTTTAAAAACCTAGAGAGAGAGAAATTAATGAAGAATGAGAAGGCGGCGAGACCTCGTCCCCCGCCACTAGCCAACAACCCCATTGTTGGTATCGAGCGATCTTATCGTAGGCAGTAATCGTGATATGTTCTCTTCCATCGTCTCTCTCTCTATCTCTCTCTCTCTTTCTCTTTGTTCTCTACGCTGCTACCGCCGATTGTCGTAGTCTTTTCATCGTCGCTGAGGTCGTCTTCGATCTCCTTTCTCCACTAATCTTCTCCTTTGCCGTTGTGGCTCCAATATAATGGTGCACAACTCCAACAATACACACAAATCTGTGTATATGTATATATATATCCCTTCATTTCCCCCTCTATGTGTGTGTGTGTGTGTGTGTGTGTGTGTGTGTGTGTGTGTGTTCTCTCCTCTGCCACAGCGGCCTCAGGTTTGAGATTTGTGTGCTTGTGTATTTGTATCTTAGATCTAGAGTTTGCATGTGTTATATATATAGGATAAATTACACTTACACCACCTAAGGTTTGGGTTTAATACGTGTTACCCCCTGATGTTTGGAAAATTACACTAACCTCATGTCATTGTAATTATTTAGATAGAATAAAGACATTGAACTCATGCACTCTCTTTTTTCTTACTTTTCTATACTTCCTCTGTTTTTTTTTTTTTTTTTTTTCCTTTCTTTTACTTTATTTTTTTTTT
Source organism: Camellia granthamiana (assembly GCA_036172215.1). Lineage (NCBI taxonomy): Eukaryota > Viridiplantae > Streptophyta > Magnoliopsida > Ericales > Theaceae > Camellia > Camellia granthamiana. Next base: position 207,378 of record JAXFYN010000080.1, read on the forward strand.
TCAATGTAATTTTCTCTATCTTTCTACTAGGAGTTGTTGCCTTTTATATAAGCAGAGGGCTTTGTGAAATGAGACTATTAACCATAAGGGTGGTAATGTAATTTCCAAAACGTTAGTGGGTGGGATGTAATTGGACCAAACCTCAAGGGGTATCAGTGTAATTTACCTATATGTGTGTGTGTGTGTGTGCGCGCGCGCGCGCACGCATATGTGTTTTTATAGATGTGCTTGTATAAATCTAAATTTGGTCTTGATCTTTGTTAGAAAGGGGTTTCACGATGGCAATCTAATCAAGCTCTTAGAAATCGTCTGAAATCTGCTTCAACTTGACCTCAAATTTGTTCAAAAATTTTGTGTATGTTGTAATGGAACTTTTTTTTTTTTTTTTTTTTTTGATTTTTTTCATACATGTTCAAATTTTGAAGAGGTTGTTCTTGTTGTTATTATTTATTTATTTGTTGATGATGATGAAAGGGATTACAACATATAGGTGTTGTTGATTATTTTGTGGTTGTTGTTGTTGATTTTTGTTATTATTTGTTGATTAGGAAAGAAATTGTAACAAACAAAGAGAGAAGAAATATTTGAATAGGTAGAAAAAAAAATTGAACAGATAAGAAAATAATCTGATAGATAATTTCAATAGATAGGAATTACAACAGATATAGACAGATAGAATTTAGGGTAAAAATTGAACAGATAGAAAAAAAATGAACAAATAAGTAGATAGGGAGAAAAATTGATTGAATAGTCAAAAATTTGAACAAATAGATATCAATTTGAATATATAGATGAAATTTAGGGAAAAAAATTAAACAGGTATGGGAAAAAATTAAACAAAAATTCAAAAAAATTGACAAATAAATATAAATTTGAATAGATAGATATAATATTTGAACAAATAGACAAAAAAAAATTGAATAGATAAAAAATAATTTGAACAGATAGATATAAATTTGACAGATAGTCAACAAAACGTCAAACAGATAAAACAAGTTATGAGGTAAAATTGGAAACTAAATGTCCTTCAGAATTTCTCACCAAGCTATTTCACAAAATGTGGATCTCTTGTAACAGTTGGTTTTAGGTGATCGCTCAAGCGGTCATTTAGTCACTTGAGTAGAGATTTGCAGCTCCAATATCTCGCAAGTTTATAGGTGAGACCATTCGAGCGAAGGAATGGTCGCTCGAACATAAAATGCGAGCTCCTAGTATTTTCACTATAGTTCTGCAAAACTTCTAAGACCTTTTGTTTATTGCTCGAGCAGTGGAAAGTTCGCTCGAGCGGTCCTTTTGTAGTTTGGCACTTCGCTTGAGCAATAGAAAGTTTGCTCGAGCAGCCTGGTCAGGACAACAGAGTTATATTGCGATCCAAACACTTTTCTAATTCATTTATCTCACACTCATTCTCTCTCTAATAGCCCTCTTTCCAAAACCTTAGATTTTATCTAGTAAGGGCAAGAATTGATCTTTGGGCCTTTATTAAAGTTGTTACCCATGCAAAGAGTTACGTTTTGAACCAAATAGATCATGGTATTTCAGAAGCTTATCAAGTGGACCTTTATCTCTTGTAGTACAACCTTGAGATATAAATACCTTTACCCTTGTATATTTATATTTTGGTCTAAATAGGTGTGAATCTTATGATGTATGGAACTATTGAGATGAATGATGTATGTATATATATATCTCTCTTTATATATATATAGACTTGTGTGATAAAGTGTTTGTGTGTAATTGATGGTGAATTGTAGAATCAACTATGAAATAGTGAGTAAACATACTTGGAATCAAGGAAAAGAAATATTTGAAAGGAAAGGCCACAAATTTTTATATGAATCCAAAGGGATTGTTCTTGATTTTGATGAAATGGATAATTGATCAGTAAAATTTGAAAATGCTTGTGATTGTTGGTGTTGTGTAGAAAATGTTAATGTACTGGAATGTGTTTGAGGTGTCCACTTGCCCAGTTCGTTTGGGGACAACGAATGTAAGAATGTGTTTGAGATGCCCACTTGTCTGGTTTGTGTGAGAGCGACAAATATGGGAATGTTATGAGGTGTCCATTGGCCGGTTCGTGTAAGGATGACGAAAGTGGAAAGGTTTGAGGCATCCACAGGTCATCTGTGTGAAGATGGAAAAATGTGGGGGTTGAATGTTGAATTGTGTGTTGTGTAAATTTGTTAAAATAAATATAGATTCTTGGGCATTAAGAAAGGTCATGCATATTTAAATCAAATGTCTATATACTTGGTTAAAGTTATTCTCTATTGGGCGATTGCTCATTCCTATTTACTAACTTTTCAGGAAATGAAGAGCACCAAAACCGTCAATGAAAATGAAGAAAAAAGACTTCCTCTTTTCAAAAATCTAAACTTTTGTGAACTTGAAGTTGTAATGTAATGATGGAACTCCTTTTCTACTATTGTTTTGAGTTTTGTACTTTTGTATTACATGTCATAATGTAATGGCTTTGTAATCTTTTATAGCTCACTGAACTGAGATCCATATTTTGAAATTTTGTAAACAAAATCTGTAGTTCAATGAGAAAAAAAAATATTTGAGTGGAAGTGTGTTATGTGGAGAATGTTCTAATATTTGTTCAATGGGAATTATGTATATGGGGTGTTACAAATTTGGTATCAAAGCAAACCGGGTTGAATACTTAGAGCTCGTAGGAAATGACCTTGTCATCTTGTGTTGTCATGCTAGGATGAGGGGTTGATGATTTTATTTGGTTATGTGTTTATGTGATTAGGTGTGTATGGGGTCAATCCCCTAGGATATGACTTGTGTCCACCACATTCATCGAAGTCCCTTTGGAAAGGCATCTGATCAATGCTTTTTCCACTAGGAAATCCTTGAACGTCATGGATTGAGTTGATATCTTGGGAGAGGGATCCATATGTGTTCTGTTTGTTTACGTGTTTATGTGTTGAGAATGAGATTGAGACTTGAGGAGAAGTGATGAACTAGTATATGAATTTTGAGTTAATCTTGTCCATATCTACTTTTATATAGGCTGTCTGGACGTGGTAAGGGTCGTGGTAAACCTCGTCAAGGCAATCAAGATATCCTGGCTCAACTAGAGATCCCTCTTTAAAAAGAAAAAGTGGGTCAAAACAATGTGGCTACTCCACCGGGCCAAGATGCTATGGGGTTGCTTGCTCGAGAGATGGCTGGGGCTCTTAGGGAGTTAATGGATATTCTTAGAGCCAAGCAAACTGCTAGAATTATTGAAGGGAATACTAGAATTTCATTCCTAAAAAGGAATTTTTCTGCTCAAATCCTACTAAATTTCTTAGGGGTGTTGAACCGTTAAAGGTGGATGAGTGGCTTAAGCAAATCACTAAATCTTTTGAGGATTTAGATATATGGGATGGTGAACTTCGGGTGGCGCTCACTAGTTACCAATTGAAGAGGGATGCTGGCCAATGGTGGAAATATGCCAAAGGTCAAATTGAACATACTTGGAAGGCGTTTTCTCATGCCTTTAGGAGAAATACCTTCCTTTAACTGCAAGGGAACGCTTGATGAGAGAGTTTGAGGAGCTTGAGCAATCCGATTCCACAGTGGCTGAGTTTGAGGCTACTTTTATGAGCGTATCTCATTTTCCACCCTACTTGGTGGCTACAGAAGAGCATAGGGATCTAGAGTTTGAGAAGAAGCTGAGGTCGGGAATGTTGATAAAAGTGATGGGAAATATGATTCGGGATTATAATAGGTTGGTGGAGTCCGTGGCACATGTTGAGATCGTGCTTGAAGGTGAGGAGAAGAGGAGGTAGCTTAAGAGACAAGGGTTTACTGAATCTCGAGGGGGTTCTATGGTGTCCAAAAAGTCAAAGAGCTCTACATCCTCTCATCTATCACCGTTACCGACTGTGTCATCAAATCCTATGTCAGGAAAGAGTATTAATAGTACAGGACAAAGTGGAATCACTTGTTATCAATGTAGTGAGCAGGGTCAGCCTTCCACTCACCTTCAGAATTAGATCTTGGGTGGAGGTCAATTGCCCATTTTTTATCAATGCAGTCAACTGGGTCATATGAAAAAGTTTTGTTCCCAATTTGCCAGAACAGCTAGTGTTTTAGGGTTTCAGGTAGGATAGAGCCAGTGGCAGACTCATCAGCCAGTTCAGTCTGGACAGGCGTCTGGAGCTATTCATAGGGCTACCTCCTCACAGTCCATGCAACATGCCTATCATCAGAGGGGTGAGCAGAGAGATCCCAAGAGAGAGTCTATGCTATTACCGCATCTAAACAGTCGACCGGGCCAATGGTGATGTGAGGTATATCTTATATATAATACTTTGGCCAACGTGTTGATAGATACAGAGGCATCTCATTCATTTATAGCATCTGCATTTACATCTATGTTGGGGTTAGAGGCTGAACCATCAGAATCTTCTCTCGTGGTAGAATCACTGGTTGGGGGTAAGATGGTATTGAAACATGGGTGTCGCGAGTGTGTGATTGAAGTTGCTGACCACTGACTTCCTTTTAGTTTGGTGTTGTTAGATATGACGAGTTTTGATGTCATCCTCGGTACAGACTGGTTGTCCTCTTATCGTACTGTAATAGATTATTATCATGGGAGACTTACCGTGTGTACTGCTGGAGTTGACTGTTTTTATGTTATGTGGGATAGAATGGATAGACTTTTAACGCCATGTGGCTTGACTTTTCGTGCTACTTTCGGGTACGACTAGCCCCACAGTTCGGACTCTTGTGGTTCTGAATCTGATTTCACAAAGTGCAATGTGAAACAGTGAAAATACAAAAGAGTCCAAATCTAGCCATTCTTTTGGTAAATCGATGTTTGAGTCAAATGCCAAAAATGGATTGCTTTGCCAGATTTCAGAGTCGTCATCTAAATATTTTTGAGAAATTTAAGAAACCCGAGACTCACACCAAAGGCCATTAGTCCGTCATCACCAAAGTGTCTCAGCTTGGGAACTTAGGTACGAGAGGGGAAGGTCATGAATTGAGCACCCCACTCGCCCGATCAAAGATCGACCTCTACTAATCATGATGTAATTTTTATTTATGTTATATGCTCTTGTTCCGATTATTAGACTAACATTATTATGTGATGAACATAAGTATAGACTAATTTGCAAAAGTTGGAACGCTTTGATTTCATGTTTGTTTGAAAATTATTTTTGATACTCGTCACTTGAAAATGTGAGTTTGTACAATAATCAATTTGTTCCAATTTTGGCAATTAGCCTTCACCCACCGACATTCAAACAAGTATATCAATTAAGCAATTAGCCTCATGGAAATATGCTTGGCATGGCAACACAAACATTCGATGCAAGATGCTAAAACTCGAAATTGCTCACCCAATACTCCGAGCCAAAACAAAGTAAAATAATTAGAAAATATGCATGCTCTTAACTAATACAATATGCCTAATGCAACGCATACATTATGTAATTTGTAGGCTCGACTATAAGCATGGCATATGATTTCATTTAAGACATGCGATAAATCACATATTCAAGCAATGAATTTGAACATTGATATTGGGTTAGCATGATGAGATGAACCTTGGATGCATGCAAGGAAATGTATGCAAAGCATAAGAATGATAATTTAAAAAAATGATGTTCTATACTAACCATCGTAAGCAAATAAGTAAAAGGGAGAAAGACGTAGAATTGGAAGACATACAACTTATTACATCTTGGCCCTCACATAAGAGGGTCCGAATCAAGGTCTGAAAGTCAGAATTAAACTCATTATTACAAATCCGAATGAATAAATAAGTAAGGAATTAACTAGCTAACTACTCTATTTACAACAAGGATAATAATGAGAAATAAACTAGGTATAACAATTACAAATAAACAATAATAATAATTACAGCACCAATAATTGACAAGACTAATTATAACAATAATAATAATAATTACAACAATACTTGGAGCATTAATCTACAACATTGATGTAAGCAAGGATGCACAAGGGTTACATGCACAATGTCCAAGAACTGCTCTATCTGCCTAGCTACTCTATTTCACCTTCAGCCATTGCCCTGTGTTTTTTGCAAAACATACTGCTGACCAAACATTGATGGTCGCCGACCCTCAATGAAGCTCGGCCAGGCCTAAATAAGGCCAGTCGTGCCTTAATTTTATGCAAAATCATGTTTTGTGCTCTGAAGTGAAAACAGTGCAGACAGAGTTATTCTGAACTTTGTTTGTCCCTCTCCCACTTCTCTGTCATGGGAAAGCTTCGAGAGAAGGTTGGAATCGTTCCCAAAACCATCAATGAGCAAGTTGATTGCTTGATGATTTCAGATACAATTTGAACAAAATTCAATAAATGCAATGAACAACAACCACCCATTCCTCCTATCATAGAGTGAACTCAAAGAGAGAGGTAGAGATGCTTCAAGGTTCATCAAAACATCATAAATTGATGTAAGACAACCCTTGACACAATAGATTCAACATAACGTCTGGCCGAGCCCAAGCAATATAACTCATTTTCTTTATATGAGTTAGTTCATTTTAAGCCAAATTCATTAGTCTTTGACATCCTTTAATCCATTAAGTCCAAGATGATTGTTACGTCCACTAAAGATTACGTCCACTAAGGCCTTGTTTGGGTACTCCCAAATAATCCAAAAAGCTAAAAAGTTACTCAAAAAGTTAAAAAGTTAACACTATTCACCAAAAGTCAACAATTACGGCTGCACAACTCCCAATTCAAATTTTCCTCTAAAAATCAATTTTCACAATTTTTTATTACACATTTTTCCATAAAAGTCAAAAAGTTAACCCAAACATCCATATTTTCAACCTCAATTTTTTAGTCAAAAAAGACAAAAAGTACACTTATTTAGTCTTCCCAAACTTGGCCTAAGTGAGAAATATGTCAAACGGGAGGTGATTCTCAACATGAAAACAAGACTACGCTGTTGACAATGAACCTCCGTAGAGATTAAGTCATTAAGCATAGATCTCTAGTTCATGTTTTGAATAACCGTCAACTGATTGAAACAACTCTCAAATGAAAGAAACGAATGGTAAGTTGATTACTAAAATGAGGTTCTTAAACATGAAAATTAGACGAAGAAAGGTCAAGAACAATACTCAACAAGCTGTGTATGCAAACTTATGAGACAATAATCAAACTAATCAAAGCATGAACTAATTAAAAAACCTAAGACAGCCCTAAACAACCCTTAATAGATGAAAAACAGTGGCTCAAAGTGCATGAAAAGAGCCTAAAAAGCTAAACAACAAAGAGAGAAAACAAGGCTAGTAAGTGAGAACAAGGAGGGGTGGCTAACCCCTCCACTTTTGAAACCTCAAAGCATGATTTTTTGCCTTTTTTAAATTGTGAAAAACAATTTAGAAAGCAAAGAAAAGGGTGTAAAAGAAAGGGTTTTAGCTATAGGTCTCTCTACCATTTTGGTAGCTCTCCAAACCCAAGCTACTCTTGGAAGAGAATCAAAACAACACAAACATACAAGAACTTGATAGTAAATGATAAAAATGAAAGAAAAAGAGAAAATAGCAAGCTTATACCTCTTGAAAAAGGTAGCTCTTTGTTTGTGAATCAAACTAAGTCCAAAACATACTCTTAAGCTTGAATTGTGATGCTCAAGGCTCAACCAAGGTTCCTAGGCTAAGGTGTGAAGGTGTATATGGTGTATGGATATAGGTTCAAGGTGGTAAGCTTGCTCAAAGGTTGCTTGCAAAAGAAGAAGGAGCTCTCAAGAAGGTGTATAAGCTTTTTAGAAATTCTTCAACCCTCAAAACAGAGATAGAACTTCATTTTTATAGAATTTGAGCAAGAGGTGTCATAAATATCTTCAAAAATGGACAGCTGGCGAACTCCCACCCAGACCAGTGTTTCTCGCTACTAAGACACGACCGGCCATCAATAGCCACGGCCTGCCCTCAATGAGGCACGACCGGCCCTCAATGTGATCCTTTGTTTTTCTACTTCAGACTCAACACAGGATGGTACAATGTGTAAAAATGGATTTCTAGGGTATAAACAATGGGAATATGAGAGGTTTGGGATTGTTTCAGAGCTTAAACATGGCCCCTTCCTTGAGATCTCGAACCATGCACAACACCACTTTCATCATCGAGTGCACCGGGCAAAGCGCTCGAGCTTTGCCAGCTGTCAAAAATGGGGTGTCTACACGCCGTCATCTAACTTTTGTAGTCAAGGCAAATTGATTTCTCTTCTTACAACTCTAATGAATGATGGGAACAGTGAAGCGCGAGGGGTATTCCCTATGGTGATTTGTGAATGTTTAGATATCTTTCCACGGGACCTCATCGAGTTACCACCTCATCGTGAGGTTAAGTTTTCTATAGACCTAGTGTTGGGTACGACAACCATTTTTATGTTAGCTTATAGATTCGCCAATAGAGTTGCTGGTTTTAAAAGAGCAATTACAAGAGTTATTAGACAAAGGTTTTATACGCCCTGGTACTTCACCCTGGGGAGCACCAACTCTTTTTTCGAAGAAGAATGATGGTTCATTAAGGTTATGTATTGATTACCGTAAGCTGAATAGGGCCACGGCTAAGAATAAGTACCTGTTGCCTAGAATATATGATCTTTTCGACCAACTTAAGGGCTTTCAGTATTTCTCAAAGATAGATCTAAGATCGGGTTACCATCAATTACGTATGAAAGAAGAAGATATTTCGAAGACGACCTTTCGTACTCAATATGGCCACTATGAATTCCTTGTGATGCCATTTGGTTTAACCAATGCTCCTACCACCTTTATGGACTTTATGAATCCGATTTTCCGAGAATATCTTGACAAGTTCGTGTTAATCCTTGTAAATTATATTCTTATATATTCACCCTCTGAGAAAGAACATACGGTGCACCTTCGCATTGTGTTGCAATTACTTAGGGAGCACAGGTTGTATACTAAGTATGAGAAATGCAAGTTCTGGCTCTCCGAGGTGAAATTCTTGGGTCACGTTGCTTCTAAGGATGGAATTGTCATAGATTCTTCGAAGATTGAGGCAATATAGAATTGGGAGCAACCTAGGAACGCATTTGAGATCTGCAGTTTCTTAGGTCTTACTAGTTACTATAGACAGTTTGTGAAAGACTTCTCCGTATTAGCTTCTCTGTTGACTAGGCTAACGAGAAAGGGAGTGAAGTTTGTTTGGAATGAATCATGTGAGAAATCCTTCTTAGAGTTGAAGGCTAGATTGACCACTGCACCAATTTTAGTCATCCCATAAAGAGGTTTGGGTTACACTGTGTACTGTGATGCCTCTAGGGAAGGTTTGGGATGTGTTTTGATGCAAGACGGTAAGGTAGTGATGTATGGTTTGCGCCAATTGAAAACCCACGAAAGAAATTACCCGACTCATGATTTAGAGTTAGCTGCAGTTATTTTTGCTCTAAAACTGTGGAGACATTACTTGTATAGGGACAAATTCGAGGTGTTCTCATTTTAGAAAAGCCTTAAATACATATTTTCCCAAAAGGATTTGAATTTACATCAAAGAAGGTGGATAAAATTTTTGGAGGATTATGATTTTAAATTACACTACCATCTTGGAAAAGCCAATGGGGTGGCTAACACTTTGAGTAGAAAATGTGTGAGTACCATTACTAATCTTGCAATTAGGGAATGGAAAATGTTGGGTGATTTGGGTGAATTTGATTTGCATCATAGTGAATCTTCCGAGCATGCTACTTTGTTTTTCGTCCTTGCACAACCGACACTTGTTACTTAGGTTATAAAGGCACAATGGAGTAAATTGAAAGTTGAAGCAATTAAGGAGAAAATTGCACAAGGGAATTAGGAAAAGGGTTTGAGGGTGGATTTCGATTCTAAGGTCCAGTATCTAGACCGCCTTTTTGTACCTAAATCGTATAGAGACGAGGTACTTCTGAAATTTCACCACTCCCATCTTATAGTACATCTTAGGGGGCACAAAAATGTACCATGACCTTAGCCAACAATTTTGGTGGAGAGGTATGAAGCGGGATGTGGCTTTTTTTGTGTCCAAGTGTTTAACTTATCAACAAGTCAAGGAAAAGCATCAACGACCCGCCATATTATTACAATCTTTGCTTATGATCGAATGGAAGTGGGAACATATAACTATGGACTTTGATTCGAGCCTCCCTAGAACACAAAGGGGTAATGACGCAGTTTGGGTGGTGGTGGATCAATTAACTAAGTCGGCTTATTTTCTCGCTACGTGTATAGGAGACTTAGTTGATTACCTGGTAGAACTTTATACTAAAGAGAGTGTCCTGCTTCATGGGGTTCCGGTGAGTATTGTCTCAGATCAAGACCTTCGTTTTACTGCACGATTGTAGCAAAGCCTACAAACTATTATGGGCACTTAATTAACTTTTAGCACCGTTTACCACCCACAAACCGACGGACAGTCCGAGTGCACTATCCAAATCTTAGAAAATATATTGAGGGTTTGTGTACTAGATTTAAAAGGTTCTTGGGAGAGACACCTACCTCTAGCAGAATTCGCTTACAATAATTGTTATCAAACTAGTATTGGGATGGCACCTTTTGAAGCTTTGTATGGGTGACCATGTAGGTCACTGGTGTGTTGGATCGAGATGGGGGATTCACCTATGCTTAGACCAAAATTGGTTCATGAGACCACTGAGAAAATAGCTTTCATTCGGAAACAGTTAGTTATGGCTCAGAATCGACAAAAGAGCTATGCAGAACGAATAAGAAAACCCCTATCTTTTGATGTGGGTGATCATGTGTTTTTGAAGATATCACCTAGAAAAGGTTTAACAAAATTTGGGAGAAGTGAAAAATTGTCACCGAGATTCATTGGCCCCTTTCACATATTAGAACGAGTAGGAGAGGTACCTCATCACCTTGCATTGCCACCACAATTATCTAGAGTACACGATGTGTTTCATGTCTCCACGCTTCACAAGTATGAACCTAATCCTTCCTATGTCTTAGATTGGACAAATTTAGAGGTGGACGAGACTGCTTCATATGAAGAGAGACCGATGAAGATCTTGGACGCCCAGGAACAAGTTTTGAGAAGCAAAATCATTCATTTAGTTAAAGTGTTATGGCATCACTACGGGGTGGAAGAGGCCACTAGGGAATGAGAAATTGAAGTTCGTGAGAAATACCCGGATGTATTTAATGATATGTAAACTTTCTTGTTTGTTGCTCTTAGATTATGGTAAGGGAGGTTGTAAAATGAGGTAAATGAGAGAAATATCAATTTCTATGCTATTATTTGAAATTAACTTTGATTTCTTTTTTGATTGAGAAGTGGTGATGATTGAGATTGTTGTTATTGTGATATTAATCTTTCTTGGGAATTGTTGGAGTTATTTTGGCTGGAATTATGAAATTTTGGGAACGAAATTCCTTAAGGAGGGTAGGCTATAACAGTTATTTTTGGGTGATCGCTTGAACGGTCGTTTGGTCACACGAGCAGAGATTTGCAACTCCCAATATCTTGCAAGTTTTCAGGCGACACCGCTCGAGCAAATGAATGGTCGCTCGAGCGTAAAATGCAAGCTTCTAGTATTTTCACTGTAGTTCTGCAAAACTTCTGAGATCTTGCGTTTACCGCTTGAGCGATGGAAAGTTCGCTCGAGTGGTTCGTTTGTATTTTGGCACTTCTCTCGAGCAATGGAAAGTTCACTCGAGCGGTCTGGTCGAGACAACAGAGTTATATTGCGATCCAAACACTTTTCTAATTCATTTCTCTCACACTTCTTTTCTCTCTAACATCCCTTTTTCCAAAACCCTAGCTAGAAAACCCTAGATTTCCTCTAATAAGGACAAGAATCGATCTTTGGGCCTTTATTAAAGTTGTTACCCACATCAACAGCTACATTTTGAACCAAATAGATTGTCATATTTCAGAAGCTCATCGAGTGGAGCTTTATCTCTTGTCGTACAACCTTGAGGTAGGAATACCTTTACCCTTGTATATTTATATTTTGGTCTAACTAGGTGTGAATCTTATGATGTATGAAACTATTGAGATGAATGATGTATGTATATATATATGGACTTGTGTGATAAAGTGTTTGTGTGTATTTGGTGGTGGATTGTGGAATCAACTATGAAATAACGAGTAAACATACTTGGAATCAAGGAAAATAAATATTTGAAAAGAAAGGCCCCAAATTTTTATATGAATCATAAGGGATTGTTTCTAATTTTACCCCTTAAATTATCTGCTAACTTTTTTTTATCTATAGACTTTTCCTTGACTATATGTTCAAATTTATATCTATTTGTTCAATTTTTTCCTTCATCTCACTACAACAATTTGCATTTTTAGCGACCAAATTTGGTGACTAAAAGGAATTTAGTCACCAAAAGTGACATTTTTAATGACCAAAAAATGTATTGCTCAGCACTGATTTAGCATATAGCTACCAAAGGGTTTGGTCGCTAATAGGTCTATTGTTGACTAAAATAATGGTTGTGCAAATATTACTTTTGGCGACTAATATGTTTGGTCGTGGAATGTGACTTTTGGCGACTAGCATGTTTTGTTGTGGAATGTAACAATTGGCAACTAACATGTTTCGTTGTGGAATGTGACAATTGGTGACTAGCATATTTAGTCAAAAAAATATCACTTTTGGCGACTAAACTGCTTTAGTTACAAAATGATTTAGTCGCGGTAAATATGTATTTAGCGACCAAAAATTTAGTTGGCAAGTAAAACTTTTTTCCCGACTAAAAAAATTTTTGGTCACTAATTATTTTTCCTGACCCTCCATTGGCGACCAAAGTGGCAACCAAAAAATTTAGTCGTGGAAAACTGTTGCCGATTAAATTTTTTTGTCTGCAAAAGCGCAATTTCCTGTAGTGTCTATTCAAATATCTATCCAAATTTTATTATCTGATTAATTTTTTCACTTATCTATTTAAATCTATTTATCCAAATTTTCTTATATATGTTCAATTTTTTTCTCTGAATTCTAGTTGTTGATTTTTTTTTATATGTGCAATCTTTGTTAAAATTCTTGTTCTAATTAAAATTCTTGTTCTAATTTTTTCTATCTGTTGAAATTCTGAAAATCTGTATGTTGAAATTATTGTCCTATTTTTCCTATTTATTTGAAATTCTAGTTCTAATTTTTGTACCTATTGAAATTCAACACACAAATCTATTTAAATATATACACAAATCTTATTTGTTTTTTCTACCCGTTAATTATTGTCAACAGCAATCATATATACATCTATATCATCATTATCAATAACAACAACAATCAACAACAGATCTAGATCTATCTGTTGAAATATCAGTGGCCTTTTTAACAGATCTACATCATAAGGTCGTTTATGTTTTATTTTCAACAATGATCTAAGATCTGATAATAAATAATTAAAAAAAACAAAAACAAAAGATCTGAGGTCAAAATTTTTATTTATTTATTTATTTATTTTCATTCACTACTGCCTGTTGAACAGATGGGTTTCAACAGATCGGCGACATCTTGTGAATCCTACATTTTTTCAGAACAAATGAATCAGAAACTTTAAAAAAATTGAACTCAGGACTTCAAAATAAGAGATCAAGATTGTATATAAAATCCATAAGTAACCATACTTGAAATAAAGACAATTTCTTTAACGATGTCCAAAAATGATTAACTGGAAGATTGGAGATTGATGTGAAGAGAGAGGAAGAAAGAGAGAGAGAGAGAGGGAGAGAGAGAGAGAGCAATGAGATCTGTGTGTGTGTGTGTGTATGTGTCGGTGAGTTTCAGATATTAGATCTAAGATTTTCTCACCAAAAAAGCTATACTCTACACTCAGATCTAAGATCTGTGTGGCCGACGATCTTAGATTTTTTGCACTAAGAAAACCATACTCCACGCTTAGATCTGAGATCTGTGTGGTCGACAATCTTAGATCTGTGGCGCCCTAAAAATCGGGAAAATCAGAAAATATATTAACGAATAAATACAGGGTTTATCTAAGGTTAAAAGAGTAAGAAAGCATCACTAATGTGTCATTTGGTTAATAACCAAGTAAGATCCCAAGAAAGTCGAAGGAGTCAATATATCCTCCTTTCTAAGTCCGACTACCTTAGATAGCAAAGCTGCCTTTTTGTGATAGATCTTGACAGAGTATTAACACAAGGCCTAGATGAGTTGACAAAGTATAATGATAGGTTACAAATGATATATATAATAATTACAAAATCATGTTTTAAATACAACAAGCAATTAATCTCGTTGGGTGACCATACGTCTTTAAATACTTTAGCTTTCCCTTTGACCGGTCTAATAGTCCTCAATAACTAGCATGAAACGCCATGAGTTTTGAATGCCCAATAAACGCACACACACTTCATCATTTTTTCCCAATCCAATACACCATTGCAATTATATCAAGCAACTAATGAAGCATGATAATCATTTAATAATAAAAAATTACAAGGTTAGATGTTAGTATCTAGAAATCTCCTAAAGAGATTTTCATCCACCCAACCGTAAGAATTGGACATTGGATTATTTGAAGCTCCCCCTTTTGCTTCTTTGTAGAACTTACCACAGATGTCTGCAACGGTTACGTACCACACAGCACTATCGGTGGACCTCAAAAGGGACGACTGCGAAAAGAAAAAAAAAATTTATCATCCTAAATCCAACCTTATCCTTCCAAAAAAAAAAAAAAAAGTTTATCCTCTTGAATGTCTCATCTAGACCCAACCATATCTCACCAAATCAAATCACCGCAAAGAGTTCGAATACGTCCATTCCATTCTAGGGTTTATGTGATAATTGCTTGTGCAAGACTTAACCTTTAATTAGGGAGCACATCCCATCAATCCATACATAACACATTATCATCTCTTCATTATTCAAGTGATCGAAAACCCAATACCACCCCAATTAAGGTTTCCGTTGAGTTAGATTTCTTAAATTAAAGTTAGAATAAATTAACAAGATAGTAATATCCACATAGGCATGAGCGTCATCAAATGAAGAAAATAAAGAACATAACCATAACACATGCAATATCATACCAAGACATGATCATATGCTAATAAGCATATTCATGAAAACAAAAGCTTAGAATACCAATGCAAAACTAAATTTTCAAATTCAGTACCATTTAAAATTAAACTCAAAACGACCATTTCAGATTTTTCCAAGCCTGGACTTCCTATGGTTCGTAGAGAATTTTATCTAGTTTTCCAGAACATTTTTCGAAAATAGAATATCTTTTCTAGATTTTTAGTTATTTAAGAAACACTCCAATGCTGTCCAAATTCGTCGGAATTTCTTGCAAATCGCTCACTTTTTTTTAATGAAACCAATTTTCCTTGAAAGCTGACTCTTTAAGGAAGTTTTTGAAATAAAACTTAGGTTCAGGAGATTTTTCTACATGTTTCTAGAATTTTTGAAAGTTGGCCGTAAAAATTGGTTTTTCATGCATAATACTCAAAATAGAAGATAGGTGAGAAAGAGGCCAACTAAAGGAAATTTTTCACTTCTTTTGTGATAAAAACATACTAAATAATGTATAATTACTCATATTTTTAGAGAGATGGTGTGCCTTTGGAAATAATGTGAGATATGGGAATAAATAGGTAGTTTTGCATCTATTAAGAGAAAATATGAGTAAAAGAATGATCAAAACACAACTCATCAAACCTTGTACACATGAACACCATTACAACACATCTGAAAATATGATTTTAAAACGTCTAATAACATGTATTTGAAAAAGGAACTAGAAGTGAGAGATGGTAATGCGGCTTACTTGAGGCTTGGTTGAATTGCTACAAAACCTTCTCTTTCTCTCCTTTCCTTCACCAAGCTCACTCTCTTGCCATCTCTTCCTCTCAGCTGAATATGTAAGTGGGTGAGTGTGTTTTGTGCTCAAAAGTGTAGACAAAATTGGTGTATTTATAGCAAAATTGGTATGAAAAGTCAAAGTGCCCTTTGGTTGGAAATGGATTGGATATTTTGGATTTAGTTTGAATCAATGGAATATAGGATGATTATGAAACCTAATTGTGTACCAAAACATGATCTAGTTAGGGTTAGGGCTTAAGTAAACTAACTCGGTTACAAGTACAAGGACATATACATAATGCATTCGTACCTTGGTCAAATATTTCTTCTTAAAATTAAGCAATCTGTCTCCAAAGTACATATATGTATATTCAAGGGGGTGGCTGGCCCATGTCGAGTGGATTTGAGGGGATTTTTCCTTGATTTTTGTGTATAAATGATATCTAATTGGAAGATATTTGTGTACAAAATAAATCTAAGGTATAAATATGTATATAATGGTGCTAGTTTGGGGTCAAAATGTGATTCAAGAAAAATATGAGGGCTAAAATCTTGGTTTATGAATTTGAACATTTAAACAAGTGTAGTATTTAATTTAATTAGGATTTAAAAATTCAAATCGGTTAAAATTTCTTTATTTTGGATTAAACGGTGAATCATACTGAGAACCGAAAACCTAGAATTTATGTGTGTTAAATATAATTAGAAAATCAATTTAATTATTATTAGGGTTTTGGAAATGATTCTTGAGCTCCGGGTTCAATCATGGTTTTCGAGTTTTCGGTTGACACACATGTTCGGCTCTATAACTAAAATTGAAGACAAATAAGAATTTGAGGATCATTATTGAAAGAATTCAAAAGTTAAGGACTTAATAGGTTTTACAAAGGTTAGGGGCCTCACAAGATCTGTGTTAGTGGTGGTGGCGACAGTCAGAACAGCTAGGTCAATCTTCATCGGACGGTTCAAGAAAGAAGCATAATGACCTACAGAGATTCATACCGCAGTCCATCGAAAAGACGATAGAGCACCACCAACAACAACTGTCATAAGTCGGTATTAGACTAACTTGGCTCAATAGCATGACTGAACTAGTATATAGGAAAGATCTAGCTTCTAATAATGATGATGATGATGATGATGATGATGATGATGATGATGATGATGAGATGGTGACGGAGAAGATAAGAGAGACCAACGGGCAATAACAAAGAAGATGTGTGTGTGTGAGAGAGAGAGAGAGAGAGAGAGAGAGAGAGAGAGAGAGAGAGAGAGAGAGAGAGAGAGGTTTGGTTTGTGAAACACTTGTTCTTATGAACAAAGTATTTGAATGGCTGAAAAAGTGAATTTATCGTTGGAATGCCTTTTTTATAGAGTATCTCCAAAAGTGTTTGCTAAAATAGCATTGCCATTGTTATAATTTGGTAATGAATAGTGCTATTTTGCCAACTTATAGCAATGGTACTTCAATGGTCACATGCTATTTTGGCAAATCTGAACCAACTTTCTCTCCAAGTTTGTAAGTATTGTTTGGATATAAGCTTTTTAGTATTTTTTTTTCTTGTTTATTTTTTGTCTTTTGTGACCTTTTTTCAACTATTCGTAAAAAAATAAATAAATAAAAATAAAAATAATTATATATTTACATTATACTCGACTAGACAAATATAAAAGATGAAAAAAAAATTAAAAAATTTCCAAAAAAGAATTTAAATATAATTCACCTCACCAAAAAACATATTCCTAAAAAACAAAATTATTAACTACATTAAAAAAATAAACAATCATCAACTACCCACCAACAACCATCCATTATTCACCCAACAGTCATTCACTAGTAACCACCCACCAAAAGTCATCCATCGTTCACCCAGCATTCATTCACTAACAACCACTTATCTAACAACCATCCATTATTCAACCACCATTCACTTACCAACAACTACCCATCATTCACCCACTTACAATTTTCTCTATAAATTATAACACAAGGTTTTCAATAATTTTCATATTCACCTACCCACAAATTTCATATCTTCTAAACTCTCTATGCCCACCCTCAAAATTTTCTATAATTTTCATATTCACCCACCCACAATGAACAATTTCACTAAAGCCTTCTTTAATGGAGATTTTTATGAATCTTCATCACCTGATGATGATATAATGATGCAACTGTTAACAGTGCAGCAAAAAACAATACAAGCATTAACCCTAAACCAACCAAGCAGACATGTTGGTTCCACAAGTGGTCGTCGATACATTAATCGTGAGAGGGTCAAAGGCGATGAATAAATTTATAGAGATTACTTTGCAAATAATCCTGTCTACCTAGAAGAATACTTCAGAAAACGTTTTCGAATGAGGCGATCATTATTTCTTAGTATCTCACGTGATATTGAACAAGTCAATGAGTACTTCATTCAAATCCATGATGCCACTAGTGCTCTTGGATTATCTGTTGTACAGAAGATGACTGCTGCACTTCAGATCCTGCAATATGGCGTACCTACTAATGTTGTAGACGAGTACGTTAGAATTGGCGAAACTATTGTAATTGTCGCCTTGAATTTCTTTACCAAAACGATTGTTGCTATCTATGAAGGCATTTACTTAAGATCCCCAAATGAGTCAGATGTCTCTAGATTATTGCAAGTAGAAGAGCAATGTGGGTTTCCTGGAATGTTAGGGAGTTTGGATTGTATGCACTGGCATTGGGATAAATGTCCAACCGCCTAAGTCGGTGCTTACATTGGACACTACCGCAAACCAACAGTTGTACTCAAGGCAGTCGCTTCCTACAACTTGTGGATTTGGCATGCTTTCTTTGACATGCCTAGCTCTCTGAATGATATTATTATTCTTGACAGGTCGCCTTTATTTTCTGAATTAACTAGAGGACGTGCCCCTGCTGCCAACTACATCAATAATCACTTATACACCGTAGGATATTATCTTGCTGATGGTATCTATCCTTGTTGGGCAATGATTTTGAAAACAATATCTCAACCTCAATGTTTAAAGAGACAACTATTTGCAAGGATACAAAAGGCATGTCGGAAGGATGTCGAAAGAGCATTTGGAGTACTTCAAGCGTGTTTTAATATTGTTAGAGTTCCGGCAAGAGGTTGGAGTGATGAGGATCTGTACTACATCATGAAAACGTGCATTATTTTGCACAATATGATCATTGAAGACGAACGTAATATTTCAGAAAATGAATGCAGTGCAGTACTACTAGAAACTGATAGCACTAATACCCCATGTCAAGTGTCACGCGATCCAAATTAGGAGTATGCTGAATTTATGTTGAATCGCCAAAGGATTTGATCTACTAAAACCCATAATGCAATTCGTAATGATCTAATTGAACACTTGTGGTTTCGATCTGTAGTGTAAGATTAAGTTTTATTTTATCTTTTTAATGACACTTACTGTCATGTAATGTCTTTTTATTTAAACAAAAATTGTCTTCATTTGCAACTTTATTGCCTTTATTCCAATAATATATTCATTTGTTCATGATAACATTGAAAAATTAAAATTATACTAACAAAATAGTCAACAATACATTGCAAAAAGAAAATTACATTGAAATATTAAAAATACTCAAAATTACATTGAAAAATAAATGACATTGCAAAATAAATAAATAAATAATACCATTTTCCTGTAATTATTCATTATGGAGGCAAGGGAAAATAGTAATTTGGGTTGCTGACATGTGCGGACCACTTGACGAAAATCTCATTTTTGCACATTATGTAATACGCTTTCGTCTGAGGGTCCAAATGAGAAATGCTCGTAGTCATTATCAACCGTTCTTCCTTTTTGATCCCAAGTTCTCTCATCTCCTGCAAATGTTCTTCTTTTTTGATCTCCAGTTCTTTCATCTCCTGCATCGCTTGAATACTTTTTTCTTCTCCTTCAGCTTTTTTCATTTCCTTCTCAGCAAGATGTTGGTTAAATGTCTCTAACAAATTGTTATATTTGTGGACTTCAGCCTAAACAGCTTCACTTTTCTGAAGCAATTCTTTTGCAAGGTTCCTACCCAAATGCCTTTTATCCCTTGCAGAGACACTATCCTCACTAATTGGATTATTATCAATAGTTAGATTGTTACCAACACTTGGACTATTATCGTTTTCAAGAGAAATGCAGTTATCCATAGGGGATTCAGGGACTGAATTAGGGGGAATGGTGTATGCATCATTGACTTCATTGTGTTCGTAGGAGCTACATCTTGCCACCTAATATTCTTTTGCAAGATTGGCCAACAATATTCAAAAGTAAAATGTTTGTTTTCATCTTGATGATATAAAAGTTTTGCTTGAAACATATGTATCAATAAAATATTAAATTAATTAATTAAATAATTTTTCTAGGATACAAAAATAATAATAATAATAAATGAAGATGAAATCTTACTATATCAATTTTGAGACATCACACTTAGGTGTAG
Source organism: Camellia granthamiana (assembly GCA_036172215.1). NCBI lineage: Eukaryota > Viridiplantae > Streptophyta > Magnoliopsida > Ericales > Theaceae > Camellia > Camellia granthamiana. The sequence goes on from JAXFYN010000080.1 coordinate 227,632, forward strand.
ATTTTCAACTTGTGCTAAACACCCACGGAATTTGTTGGGACATTTCACGATTGTACCCCATCGAGATTGGATAGACGTTTGTGTTCTTGACTTGATCATTCTGAAGTGAGCAATAATTTTCATAAATTCTCCCCCAAAAGTGAGCATAAGATTGCGAATTGCCAGCAATTGGATCTTCAGAAATGTGACACCAAGCTTCACAAAGTGCTACATCTTCATCAATGATGAATGATGTTCTTCTCTTTGTTTTTGATGAACCTTTCATAGTGATTATATGAAGAAAAAAAACTATAAATAAAAATGTAATTTGGGAGGTTTGTTGTGACATGAAATTGAGAAAAGGGGTTTGTATTTATAGAATTATAAAATATGACCCTTTTTTTTTTCTCTAAATGTGGCCGTTGAGATTTTTAAAAAATGTGACCGTTTATGTATAGCCGTTATGATTCTGTTTCACTTGAGCTCAAGAGCGTTTCTCTCTCTTTGTCCTCAAATCAATCACCGATTATTGAACAATTTTCTCCGATCTCCAAAACCAATATACTCTCTCTCTCTCTCTCTCTCTCTCTCTCTCTCTCTTCAAACCGATCACCGATCGCCGATCTCTGAAACCAGTCTTCTCTCTCTCTCTCTCTCTCTCTCTCTCTCTCTGTTCTCGATCTAGTCAGTTGAGATGGTGTGTTCTCTCTCTCTCTCTCTCTGTCTCTGTCTCTGTCTTTGATCTCAAGAGCATCTTTCTCTTTATGTCCTTAAACTGATCACCGATCTCCGATCTCCAAAACTAGTCTTCTCTCTCTCTCTCTCTCTCTCTCTCTCTCTCTCTCTGTTTCAATGGAACTCCAATGTTTGGTTGAACACTACTGTTTGGACTTCGATGGAGCTCAATTGGTTTGGGAACGAGCCCTATAAGTCGATGAAGAAGAAGCCTTAGAGGTCGATCTACGTATTTATCATCTAAATTCATTTTTGAAATTTATATAAATTTGTAAAATTGATTTTGAAATTTGTGAGATTCTGAATTTGAAATTTGTGTGATTTGTTTGTGTGATTCTGAAATTGATTCTTCATTAATTTTTTGGGTTTGATTTGTTCTAAATTGATTCTGAAATTTATGTGATTTGTTCTAAATTTTTTTTGTTATTTCTGAAATTTGTGAATTTTGCAACTCTTTTGAAATTTGGATTTGATTTTGAAATTTGGGTTTGATTATGAAATTTGGCAGATTTTTTACTGAATGAATTATGTTTTTTGAAATAAATTTGGAACCAAACATCTATTAATATTTGTTGATGTGGCATGTTTGACACCTACTATTCAACCTGTCAAATTTGATAACCGAAATGGCATCTACTATCCTTGATAAGAAGAATAGTAAGCCATTGAAGAACCTTTTTTTTTTATTTTTTATCACTCTTGTTAAATTATAACTTTAATAACTTCTTTAATAGCTCCATTAGAAATGCTCTTCGTCTCTATCTTAGCTTAAAAAATAAAATAAATAGCATATTAGGTGTTGTTTGACAACATCATTTTTTAGTCTAAAAGTTTAAAAGTCAAAAAGTCACTAAAATATCAAAAAGTCAACAACTTATATTAAAAAGTCAAAAAATTATTTTTTTTCTTTATTTTTTGTATTTTTTTTAAATAAAAAATTAAAAAGTCATTCTAAAAATATTAATTCTTTTAATTTATATTTTAATTAAAAAATTAAAAAATTATTAAAATAATTTATTGCAATCAAGGCTTTTGACGGGACTGGAGTGGGATGGTGGCATGAATCATGATAGTTTGGAAGTTTCCTTGCATTGGCAAAACAAATCGAGTCAGTATTGTACATAGGAGAATTCATTGGTTGGTCCTGGCACATCAAATTAGTAGGTTTGGTATGAGTTTTTTGAATTAAATTTTTTAAAAATTAAAATTTTAAATTTTTGTTTTTTTCATTTTTAGTGAATATTTTTAAAATTTTAAACATTTTTTTTTAATTTTTTTAGATGCATCTTATTTAGATGTATCTAAAAAGTAAAAAATTTATGAAAAAATATTTTAAGAAATTAATAAATACATAAAAATACAAAAAAATCTATTAAATTCTCATATTTTTTTTTTATATTTTTGGTATTTAGTGAATTTTTAAAGGTTTTTTTCACAATTTTTTTATTTTTTAGGTATATTTATGTTAGGTATGTCTAAAAAGTAAAAAAAAAATATTACTTAAAATATTTAAGAAATTCAGTAAAAACAAAAAATACAAAAAATAAGAAAGTAGAATTTTCTGAAAAGTGTTTTTGAAAAAAGGAACCAAGCAAAGTGATTGATTTTTATTTTTTTTTTTATGGGGGTTTAGATTGGTAGGAAAGATAAAATTTATGGTTTTATATAAAGTGTTTGTTTGGTAATGGTTTTTTTAATTGGTTTTTTAATTTTTTTTGACTTTTTTAATCTGGAATTTTTTTGTTCGTTTGGTATTCTTGATTAATTTTTTTTTAGCTTTTTAGCTTTAGAATTGTGAATTTTTTTTGTCTTTTTGTGACTTTTTGATTTTTTTTTTTTTTTGTCTTTTTATGATTATTTAGCCAAAAATAAAAACCAAACACCACCTGAGTAATTAAAGAATAAAAATACATGAGATTTATAATTGATCAGGATATAGTCACATGATGTCCTAGATTAATTAATATTTTTTAAAAAAGTAGAGTCAAAATTCACTTGCTTCTAAACTTGTTTGTCTTCATGAAAGGAAAATTACAAATGAATGAGACAGTGAAATTTTTTATTTTATTTTTGTAACGGCATAAATTTTGTGTATGAATCGTGTAAGTTTTGTATGTCGAAATTGTGTTCCATCAATAGATTTTTATGATGGTGTAAATTTCTTGAATCCATAGTGCAAGTTTTATATTTTTATTTTATTATTATTATTATTATTATTATTATTATTATTATTATTATTTTGTGTGTACTTGGTCATTCATGTACGTCAGAATTACATAGATTCTTATGGCGGTGTAAATTGTGTGTAGGGTATGAGTTTGTGTTTCTTTTTTTTTTGTTTTTGTTTTTATTTTTGTGTACTTAGTGTAACTCATTTATATGTCCGAGTTGCATTCTATATAATGTAATTATTTTTCCACTATACCACAGATTATAAGTGTACAGTGAACATATTATATACATTTTTATGGCGGCCTAAATTTCTTGTGGGTATGGTGCAAGTCTTTTTTGTGTTTGGTATAAATTATTTTTGTATGTCAGAGTTACATTTCATCTACGGTAATTATTTTTCCACTGCATCATTGATTTATAATTTCCCCTTATTTTAAAAGGGACTTGGCTGCTTTTCAACCTAGATACTTATGCCCCGTTTGGAGACTTTCCTTTTTAGCTAATTAGCCAAAAAGTTACTAAATTAGTCAAAAAGCCAACAACTCATACCAAAAAGTCAAAGATTCTCTTTTCTCTCTACTTTTTGCACATCTTTTCGTAATTAGCCAAAAAGTCATCCCAAACATATAAGTTTTTTTTACCTACCTTTTTAGCCAAATAGTCAAAAAATTACTAAATTAGCCTGTTTCCAAACGAGGCCTTAGAAAAAATATTCAACGGATCACAGGTATTCTGTCTCACTAATTATAATCACACCATCCACGTTGTTTTTGGTATAGAAATTGAGACACAAATTCATGATACATAATATTTTTTGCTTTTCAATAAAAATAAATAGCATGCATATATAACCCACGCCCTTCTTTGGGGTGTGTATTATATGTCCAATTATAACCTTTGGTAACGACCAATTATAGTATTAATTGTAATTTCTTTATGACTCATTATGATTTTTATTTTTTGGTTATGACCAAGAGGTCTTTGGTTATATCTCAAATGATGTTTGGTGATTATTCTTAATTATGATTTCGTTATAACTCATTGTGATATTAGTTATTGTAATTATTATTTTGGTTACAACTGAAGAAGTTTTTGGTTATATCATAAATGATGTTTAGTTGTAACTTCTTATTTTAGTTACGACTGAAAAAATCTTTAGCTATGTACCTAAAAAATAAAATATTTGTGAAAAAATATATAAAAAATTCGTTAAATGCACAAGCATACAAAAAATATAAAAATTCAGTACATTTTGATATTCTTGTTATTTATTGAATTTGTTTTATACAAATAATTACTTTTTAAATGAATCTAGGTTAGGTGTTAAAAAAAAAAAAAAAAGAATTTAAAATTTAAAAATAAAAAAAAATAAAAATAAAAAAGTCTAAACCAAACAAGGTGATTGACACTTGTATTTTCAAATACAATATTGATACTTAAATAGAAGTTTCATAAAATTTACATATAAAATGACGTAGTTTGATGTGACCTGTTATCTCTAATGAAATTTTTTTACTATTGTTACTTATAATTTTAAAATATTTTCGTCGTCACATTATTGAGTTTCAAGAATGAATATTTTGTTTGTAAATCATTTTTTTTATTTAAAACACACCATTATTACATGATTTAAGTGAAATTTTGTATTATTCGAATTTTATTTTTAAAAAAGGAGCCAACTATTTTCTCTGTTAGTTATGTAATGTCCCAAAAATAATATAATAATTCAACAGTAAAGACTAATACAAAATGATATAAACAGAGTATTAGGCTTTTATTAATTAGAGTCCATTTACAAAAAGGGCGCATGCAATGCAGTACACGTTCATAAGCTCTACCTTAAATTTATAACATGTGACACCAAACTAAATGATCAACGAAATAAATGCCCTATGGACTTACAACTTTCCAAGACGATGGTTGGTTACAACAAAACGAGTTAAAAGCTCAATACAAATAAAAGCCCTAAGCTTGTACAAAAGTAAATATAAAAAAAACAAAAAAGTGAGCTCTCATCTCTACAATCTTCCCAAGCTACTGCCTTGGTGGAGGCATATCACCGATACCTGAAAATGATTTTCCCAAATAGGGTGAGCCAAAACCCAGCAGAAGCAATCTACCACAATATATGAAATTTAACAAGGTTATAAACATGATACACATGACCGATGCTCAAAGATAAACTCGCTTACAACTCTCTTTCCAAAACCATATTATGCCAAGTATTATATCCCAATCCATTTTATATTAACTCGTTTCATGTCATTTCATATTTTTTCAATTCATGAGTCATATCCATTGTTAACCAGAAAACCCAACTGAGACTACAACTCAGTGGTTTTCTTATCACACAACCATTACATACAAACACTTCAATTTATCATTTTACGGAAATTTCGTCCGCAAAAATCGACACCCATGTATACATAATATTTTCGGGACTTTCACCCTAGATGCGCAGACCAACTTAATTCAATGGAGTCTATCATCTTTCTCCTCCCAAACATGAAGTACATCCCCTTTCTCCTCCAAAATATCACACATATATAATGTATTAAACACAATCATATTCAACAACAATCAATAAGAGATTAGTTTCAATTTACCTAATCTTCATGCAACTTCTATAACAATCATAGGTATCTTTTACCGATAGCCCAAAATAGATATTTCTAAACAGATATACAATTCTCTCAACAGATAAATTATTCAAATTTCCATAGGTGGGAGGTGATACATATCCAACTGCACCATTTATATAAACATTCATCTAATTTTATATTCCCATTTCCAATTTCATTATTTATGCAAAATAATTACTTGACCACTTTAGGACAAAACTCCCATTTTTCCTAATCTCATCTCAATCACCAAAAATTAACCATTTTAATGTAACCCAAGGTCATATCCATCCCCATAACCTTTTCTAAGACATCCACTATAAAACCCTTCTTTAGAATTGAAACCCCAAACCCTAGGTTTGTCAAAATCACCTCAAAACCCAATGTTTTCCACATATCAAGAAATAATTAAGTTAAAACTCTAGAGAATGTAGAGAGTTCCTACCTCAAGCTTAGATGACCAAAGCAACAATGGAGGAACTTCAAAGACAATGAAATCAACTTCTACTTGGATCAAAACGAAGCTCTAGAGACGCTCTATCTTTTTAACAAAGGCCCACGGGTAGAGCAACCAACAGATCTAGGTGGAAATGTAGAGAGAATGTGAGTTTTAGAGAGAAAGAGTCCCGATCTAGGGTTTTTGGGGCAAAAAAGATTAAAAAAAAATGAGGTTGCTACAAACTGATATACGCACAGTCCGCTCGAGCGCAAGAGTTGACACTAGAACGTTAAACACAATAAGTTGTTCCGCTCAAATGCAAGAAATGACCGCTCGAGCGCAGAATACACACATCTAGTAGTTTTGCAGACAAAAGAACATCGCTCAAGCATAGGAATGGCCTCTCGAGCGCACACCCGCTCAAGCGTAGGAAACACCGTAAAAGCGTAGAATACACTCTTCCAGTATTTTGCAGGTCTGCAAAAATACTAAGAGTTTACAAAACTCGCTCAAGCACAAGAAGTGCCACTCAAGCGGAAGAGCAAAATTCTGGGCAACAAGAGTTGGGAAAACGAGCAACCAACCTGTTCCAAGCACAACCGCAACAATCTCAAAGCCAAATTTAAGGAAGAATAAAGGGGAAAAGACATGAACAATCATACAAGGTTATGAAACCCGGGTCCAGAATACAAAATGGATGGAGAATACAAAATGGATGGAGTCTAAACCAGAAACGCTATAACCTCCCTCCCCTTAAGGAATTTTGTCCTCAAAATTTCAAATCAAGTTTTAAAATTAAATTAAAACCCATTTACCACAATGATAACCATTCCATTCCATCACCATGACCCGTTTTCCGATCATTCCCTCTTATCAACTGGATACACAAGTTTCAGAATTGAAAGTAAGATCCACATTTCCCAAAACATTTACAATGGTTACAACAAGTTCATATTTCCAAAACATACACAACATATACAATATTCTCATATATCCAAAACATATATAATGTTTACATATTTCATTAACATAACAATACTACAATACATGTTCAAATACTAGCAAACAAGTCCGGATACTTCTCACGGACTTCCAGCTCACGTTCCCAAGTTACTTTCTCAATCCCGTGATGTTTCCACAATACTTTCACCAAGGGAATCATCTTGCCTCGCAAGACTTGTTCCCGGGTATCCAAGACTCTCATCGATCTCTCCTCATACGAGGTATCCTTATCTACCTCTAGGTCGGTCCAATCCAACCCAACACGTGCAATAGATCCAGCTCATACTTCCGAAGCATGCTAATATAAAACACATCAAGAACCTCAGAAAGCTATGGTAGGAAGGCCAAACGGTAAGCTACCTCCCCAATCCGCTCAAGGATCTCAAAAGGCCCAATAAATTGAGAGGATAACTTCCCACTCTTCCCAAACCTTATCAAACCCCTCTTAGGTGATATCTTCAAGAAGACATGATCTCCCACCTCAAAGGATAAGGGCCTCCTCCTACGGTCGACATAACTTTTCTGGCGACTTTAGGCTGTAGCTAACCTCTTATGGATAAATGCAACCTTCTCCGTTGTTTCTCAGACTAACTCCGGGCCCAATATTGGTGCATCACCCATCTCGGTCTAACACACAGGAGATTTACAACGGTTGGCCATACAAGGCCTCAAACGACGCCATACCGATACTCAACTGGAAGCTATTATTATAGGCAAACTCCACTACAGGCAAGTGCCTCTCCCATAAACTTTTGAAGTCAATGATACAACCCCACAGCATATCCTCAAGGATTTGAATAGTACGCTCGGACTACCCATCAGTCTGAGGATGATACGTGGTGCTAAAAGTTAATTTAGTACCCAAGGCACTCGGTAGGCTCTGCCATAACCGAGCTGTAAAATGCGGATCTCTATTCGATACAACCGTCACTGGGACCCTGTGCAACCTTACTATATCCCTAATGTACAAATTGACAAGAAAATCTATCGAGTCATTTACGCGCATTGGTATAAAGTGCGCTAACTTAGTCAACCAGTCAACCACCACCCAAATGGCATCATTACCCCATTGAGTCCTCGAAAGGCCCACAAAAAAATCCATCATGACATGCTCTAACCTCCACTCGGTTATAGGCAAGGGTTGCAACAAACCCGCCAGCCTCTGATGTTTGGCCTTCACTTGTTGATAAGTAAGGCACCTCGATACAAACACGACTACATCCTTCTTCATACCCCTCCACCAAAACTGGCGACTAAGATCGTAATACATCTTTGTGCCTCCTGGATGCACCGCAAGGCGTGAATGGTGAAACTCTCGGAGTACTTTCTCTCGGCAAGACTCCGGTACGAACAAATGGTCACGGTATCTCATACTCAGGTCGGGATACAAATTCAAGCCTCTTTCTGACTTTCCACTGGAGATCTTCTCCCAAAGGGATTCTACCTCAAGGTCACCCTTTTGTGCTTCTATCACTCGGTTCACAAGGGTGGGTTGCACAACTACCAAAAACAAAGCGGCAGACTCGATGGACTCGCCAAGATGCAAGTCAAACTCCCCAATAGCACCCAACATCTCTCATTCCCAGATGGCAATACAAGCTACACTGCTAATTGATTTCCTACTCAAGGCATTAGCCACAACATTTGCCTTTCCGGGGTGATATTATAACTCAAAGTCATAATCCTCTATGAACTCTATCCATCTCCTCTGCCTTAAAATTAAGTCTTTCTCTGTAAATAGATACTTTAGACTTTTGTGATCAAAAAACACTTCAAACTTCTCGCCATATAGATAATGCCTTCAAATTTTCAAGGCAAAGATCACCGCCGCTAACTCTAGGTCGTGAGTAGGGTAGTTCTTCTCATGTGTTTTCAACTGCCGTAAGCTATAGGCTACTACCTTCTCCTCTTGCATCAAAATACAACCCAAACCTTCCCATGAGGCATCACAGTACACCGAATAGCCTAAACCCTCTCCGGAATAATTAATACTGGGTCAATGGTAAGTCTAACCTTAAGCTCTTGGAAAGACTTCTCACAAATCTCGTTCCATACAAACTTAACTCCCTTCCTCGTTAGTCTAGTCAACGACAAGGCTAATCTAGAGAAATCCTTCACAAACCGACGATAATACCCGGCCAATCCCAAGAAACTAAGGATCTCAAAAGCATTCTTAGGTTGTTCCCATTCTTGCACTACCTCTATCTTGGATGAATCTACAGTCACCCCTTCCCTGGATACCACATGGCCTAAGAACTTAATTTCTCTCAGCCAGAATTCACACTTCACAAACTTAGCATACATTTTTGGGCTCTAAGTAACAAAGTACTACCCACAAGTGTTGCTCGTGCTCCTCCTCAGAGGGTGAGTAAATCAAGATGTCGTCCACAAAAACGACCACAAAACAATCTAAGAACTCATGAAAGATCTGGTTCATCAAGCCCATAAACACAACTGGTGCATTAGTTAGCCCAAAGGGCATCACTAGAAACTCATAATGGCCATACCACGTACCAAATGCTGTCTTCAGGATGTCCTCCTCCTTCACTCTCAACTGGTGATAACCCGATCTCAGGTCTATCTTAGAAAAGCAACAAGACCCCTTTAACTGATCAAACAAATCATCTATATAAGGCATTGGGTACTTGTTCTTGATAGTTACCCGGTTCAACTTCAGGTAATCTATACAAAGTCGCAAAGCACCATTTTTCTTTTTGGCAAAAAGAGTCGGTGCTCCTCACGTCGAAGTACTAGGGTTGATGAAACCCTTATCTAATAATTCCTTAAGTTGAATCTTCAACTCACTCAACTCAGCAGGTGCAAATCTATATGGTGCCATAGAAATCAGTGATGTACCAGACACTAAGTCAATAGAGAACTTAATCTCTTGATGAGGTGGTAAACTGGTAAGATCATCCAGAAAAACATCCGGGTATTCACCAACTACCCTTGTCAACTCAACTCGGTCTTTATCACACTCAGTACCCAAGAAGTTAGCAAGAAGGCAACTAAACTCATTCCTCCCACGCGGACCATATACCGGTGATAAGACTCTATCCACCCGGTCCCCCAAAAAGTAAAAGCAATCATCGCTCAAGGTATATATAGTAACTCTCTGACGGCAGCAATCTATAACAGCCCGATATAAAGACAACCAGTCCATACCCAAAATAACATCAAAGCTAGACATATCAATTAATACAAATGCAAAATTAAGTCGGCAACCAGCAACCTCTATGTCACAACCCCAACACCCGTGCTTTAAAACAACCTCACTACCAATAGGTGACTCTACATAAATAAGAGATGCTAACTGAACCAACTCTAATCCCAAAACCGATGCAAATGCAGACAAAATAAATGAATGGGATGCACCCGTATCAATCAATACATTAGCAACTAAATTGCAAAACAAGAAGGTACCTCTCACTGCTGAAGGTGCTGGTACTAGATCTGGCGCGGTAACAACATACACACGCCTTGTTGATCTCTAATTTACCTACTCTCCCCTTGGAGCATAGGCCTGTTGCACTGACTGAGCCGAAGAGGCTCCCTAATTGGCCCTCGAGGCTTGAGTTGACTATGCCGGCTGGTGGCTCTATGTCTGTCTCGAATCAGACACACCGGGTGTGCCACCTAACTGAGGGCAAAATCTCTTCATGTGCCCTGCCTACCCACACTAATAACAAGTGAGTGGCTAGCTTCTCCCCTAACTCTGGCTCTAAGAATGAGCCGAAGACGATGCAGACCGTTGCCCTCTTCCTCTCTGTGCCGGAGACTTGTGGCCCAACTGACCACATTTGAAACAAGTAATGTCTCCCTGACCAACTCTCCCAGAACCCGAACTCGACACTAGAAAAGTAGACCTCGACTGAGCTCCTTGAGAAAGCTGTGGGTTAGAACCCTTCTGCATCTTACTGTCTCCCTGTACATACTAACTCCTCTTAGAGCCCCTTATTTTCTCCTCCTCCATTTGCATCACAATCTCAAGATGAGCCGCTGCCTCCACAAGGCATCTATAATCTCTAATAATCGAATCGGCTACCTTGAACATTAGTTCGGTCCTCAATCTTTTCTCAAACTCCAAACAACAGCGCTCTTATGTCGCCACCAACTCTGGTGCAAACCTGGAGAAGCTAGTGAACGTGGCCTCGAACTCGGCCACCGGTGTGCTCAACTGTACCAGCTTGGAAAATTGGTCTCTAAACTTCTCCCGAACTGTAGGAGGTAGAAACTTGTTTTGGAAGGCGCTGACAAAAACCTCCCAAGTCACCCCAATACGCCCATGCGTATACTTCCACCATTGACCTGTATCTCCCTTCAGCTGGAAGAATGCCAAGGTCACTCGCAACTGGTCATCCTCGATGCCAAGCATCTCGAATGTTTTCACTATCTATTCTAGCCACACATATGCCTTCAGTGGCTCCTTGGGATCACCTACAAACTCATCCTAATTCGAACAGAAAAAACACCCGTTTCAAGAAAGACGGCCCTGTCTCAGCTACTTGGGCCTGGACTTGATTCTCAGCTCTGAGAATGCCCATAGACTCTCGCAATGCTCTAGTCATTTCACGGGCTAAGGTGCCCATGGCCTGTTGACCAATTGGTTCGGCCACATTGGCTTGACCAACCCCTTATTCCTGTGTCCAAATTTCATCCGGCAAAGGCACTTCATGCCTCCTACGCCTACCACGCCTACCACCGCCGCGTCCACATCCTGAGATTAGAATGAAGGTAACAAAAGAGATTAACACATTTATAAATGTGCCAAAGCTAATTCACTCACCTCCTAATGCGGTGGACAACAGTAATTCACTCACATAAGCACATAGTCACGTAGACACATACGAATTTCATTTCCAGATAATGACCGTCCTACGACTTTGCTAGAGTTCTGGTTAGAAGCAGCAGTGATCAAGTGCTCTTCTAATAGGACTTCTAGAAACATATATGCTCAATCAAAATCCTAGAAATTCAATCCCATACCCATATAATCACATAAACATGTTATCATTTAAGCACATATTGTTAGTACCTAAGTCTCTAACAAGCGAGACAAACACATTGTGGTACTAACCAGTTCTCACATACCCAAAGTATTCAAACCCGGTAAGCTTTGATACCAAGTTGTAACGCCCCGAAAATAATATAATAATTCAACAGTAAAGACTAATGCAAAATGACATAAATAGAGTATTAGGCTTTCATTAATCAGAGTCCATTTACAAAAAGGGCACATGCAGTACACATTCATAAGCTCTACCTTGAATCTATAACATGTGACACCAAACTAAATGATCAACAAAATAAATGCCCCACGGGCTTACAACTTTCCAAAATGATGCTTGGTTACAACAAAACGAGTCAAAAGCTCAATACAAATAAAAGCCCTAGGCTTGTACAAAAGTAAATACAAAATAAACAAAAGTGAGCTCTCAGCTCTACAATCCTCCCAAGCTACTGCTTTGGCGGAGGTATATCACCGGCACCTGAAAATGGTTTTTCCAAATAGGGTAAGCCAAAGCCCAGCAGAAACAATCTAGCATAATATATGAAATTTAACAAGGTTATAAACATGATACACATGACCGATGCTCAAAGATAAACTCGTTTACAACTCTCTTTCCAAAACCATATTATGTCAAGTATATAACCCAGTCCATTTTATATCAGCTAGTTTCATGTCATTTCGTATCTTCTCAATTCATGAGTCATATCCATTGTTAACCAGACAACCCAACTGAGACTACAACTCAGTGGTTTTCTTACCACACAACCATTACATATAAACACTTCAATTTGCCATTTTACGAAAATTTTGTCCGCGGAAATCGACTCCCATGTATACACAATATTTTTGGGACTTTCACCGTAGACGCGCAGACCAACTTAATTCAATGGAGTCCATCCCTTTTCTCCTCCAAAATATGGAGTACATCCCCTTTCTCCTCCCAAACATCATACATATACAATGTATTAAACACAGTCATATTGAATAACAATCAATAAGAGATTAGTTTCAATTTACCTAATCTTCATGCAACTTCTACAACAATCATAGATATCCTCCACCGATAGCCCAAAATAGATATTTCTAAACAGATATACAATCTTCTTAACAGATAATTATTCAAATTTCCATAGGTGAGAGGTGTTACACATCCAACTGCACCATTTATATAAACATTCATATAATTTTATGTTCCCATTTCCAATTTCATTATTTATGCAAAATAATTACTTGACCATTTTAGGGCAAAACTCCCCTTTATCCCAATCTCATCTCAATCATCAAAAATCAACCATTTTAATGTAACCCAAGGTCATGTCCGTCCCCATAACCTTTTCTAAGACATCCACTATAACCCTTTTTAGAATTAAAACCCCAAACCCTAGGTTTGTCAAAATCACCTCAAAACCCAATGTTTCCCACATATCAAGAAATAATCATGTTAAAACTTATAAAGAGTGTTGAGAGTCCCTACCTCAAGCTTAGATGACCAAAGCAACAACGGAGGAACTTCAAAGACGTCAAAATCAACTTCTACTCGGATCAAAACAAGCTCCAGAGACGCTTTATCTTAACAAAGGCCCACGGGTATAGCAACCAACAGATCTGGGTGGAAATGTAGAGAGAACGTGGGTTTTAGAGAGAGAGAGAGAGAGTCCCGATCTAGGGTTCTTGGTGGAAAAGAGATGAAAAAGTGATGTAAAATGAGGCTGCCGCGAACTAATATACGCACAGTCTGCTTGAGCGCAAGAGTTGATGCTCGAACGTCAGACACAATAAGTTGTTATGCTCGAACACAAGAAATGGCCGCTCTAATGCAGAATACACACATCCAATAGTTTTGTAGATAGAAGAACATTGCTCGAGCGCGAGAATGTCCGCTCGAGCGCACACCCGCTCGAGCATAGAAAACGCCGCAAAAGTGTAGAATACACTCTTCCAATATTTTGAAGGTCTACAAAAATATTGAGAGTGAAGTGCCGCTCGAGTGGAAGAGCAAAATTTTGGGCAACAAGAATTGGGAAAAACGAGCAACTAACCTACTCCAAACACAACCACAACAATTCCAAAGCCAAATTTAAGGAAGAATAAGGGGGAAAAAACATGAACAATCATACAAGTTTATGAAACCTGAGTCCAGAATACAAAATGGATAGAGTCTAAACCAAAAACGCTATAAGTTAGCCATGTTCTTCCTCCATTGTTGCTTTAATTATAATTGGAGTTGTTGCCATGGTAAGAAGTCCATAATTCCAAGTTTGAGCGGGACGGATTCAAAATTATCACTGTGGGTTTGCGAAAGTATATTTGAGGGTACAAACCCTTATAGTTTTAAATTATTTTAAATTTTTTAGTATAATATATTATATTTTTCAATTCTTTTAGGAGTACGGTCGGCCCTCTCCATCTAGATCCATCCTTGAGTTTTTTTTTTTTTTTTTTTTTTGGGAGTGGGGGAAATGAGACAGTATTAGCATCCTAATCAACCTCAATAAACCGTTCTTATATATGTACTATATATTGGAATAATCTCTTCTATGTACAGTGTGAAACACGTAATCGTTGCATCAAATATATTACCAAATTATATATATATATATAAATAAGTTAAACATAATGTTAATTATTTGGTTAAAACTAAACCAAACTATATACAGAGAACCAAAAATACTTACAGATGTAGAAAACTTACAAACAGATTGTAAAATCTGAAAACAAAACCAAATGTTATCGAGGTTTATGTTAGACACAATTTCCTTAAGTCAAATTCGTCCCCCGTTATGGTACTCACGATTTTTATCGGACATTCTTCTCCCAGGATACAACGATCGAACCTTGTAGAAGCAGCACTACCACGGCAAGTCTGGCGAACCTTCACTGTGTAGAATTCTCTTACAGAAAAGACAGAGTGCAGAAGGAAAGCAACACAAGATGAATTACATGTTTACTTAATGCAATGGGAGTCTATTTATATAGGTGAATTGGTGGCTCTCCGAAAGGTCATGGTGACTTTTCAATGAAAAAACGCATCTTTTTTCTATGAAGAAACATAACTCTTCCATGGGATAGGTACAAAAATCAAATATGACCGTTCTTTCAAACAAATTCGAATTTTGAATCTAATCTAGTTCAATTTTGACCCCAAAAATATAACAAATAAATTTAATTTTAAATTAAATAAATTTTATTTTAAAACCATACTCAAATTGTGCACTTTGAAGTCAATTTCTCATTCACCTATTAATGGTTTCCAAACTATTTTTCCAATAGTCCCCTACATAAATGAAATGACGAAAAAGCATGCAAGACTCAATGTAGACTCAAAGAGAATTCAATGGAAGTATTCTGAATGGGGATAGGTAGTTTTGGCTTTGAACCTTCCTTAGTGAAAGACTATCGAATTTACTAGCTAATCAGTGGACGTGATGCCTTGAACTGTTCAGCCGTTTGTGTAATTTAAGACAATAGAATTCACATAGAATATCTTCAGACACAGCTTAATTCTCACGGTTGTGCCCGTTTTGGCCTTGGGCATGTCTTGGTATTTTATGAATGCTTTAGAGATTTTAGCCTTATTAATTCTCATAGAAGTGGCCCCTTCACACTCATATAGGTGATCTTTATTTTGAGTCTCTTAAATACTCCTCTTGAAAGATACCCCTCTAGGTTTTTCAAGATATAAGTGATTATTAAAAACACAGCTTACCCTAAGTCCCCTACATATAACACATGTTTCAGATATCACTTTCATCATAGGAATGGATAGAAGATAGACTCCCTTAGTGATTTCTGGTGAGTCATCCATAATTCGGTTGCCCCTTTGAACCTATATCTTGGGATCTCCAGTCAACTAGGTTGGGGACATGAAATTAATAAGCTCTAATCACATTCCACTCGATGAACTTTCCCTCATTTGCTCTTTGGTCAAACCTTTTGTTTAGTGGCCGCTATTTTTCGTTTGACCTTCTCAATTATATATCATTAAGTAGTTAGTAGATCCACTATATTATCTTTAGACGATATTCACAACTAAAAGCAAATGTCCACAACATTAAGTCTTTGATTACATCGAGACTTACTGTTACTCTATGTCACTCCCATTTTCAAATCAAATGATATAGGTGTTCCTTAGGAGTTAATGAAACCATTTTTGCTGCTACTCCAACTTTGTTCTATAAAAAGAATTGAAATTTTTCGTGGACTTACTATCGGAACCATTACTTTAGAAAAATCCTCCAAGCACCCCCATATTTTAAGTACTCTAAGAAAAATTAATTTTCTTATTAAGATATTACCATACGAAAATACCAATACACCCTCACAATTTTGATATAAATCAGTATATAATATCCATCATTTATTGACTATGGTGTGCTTGAATCATAAAATTCCAAATCAAATTTATGAAATAGAAAATTTAAAATAATTATGACTACACAAGTCACAATTATGTGATAACATCACAATCATATCATTTCATATCACAAAATATGAATAAAAATGATGATATTATTAAAAACCAATAACTCAAGTACAAAACTATATGTAGAGTATCTGTTCATTGTCAAAAATAGACTACAATTATTTTTGCTTAAAACATAGATTTAATTCAAAGACTTCATCAAAAGATGGCCTAAAAAGACCTTTTACTGGAGTTCTCATTGTCCTTATGCGGTCGGCGACAATCCTTAGCACAATGCCTTTGTATACCCCAATTGTAGCGTTTTCCATTGAAACTCTTATTGTCACCACCATTAGGTCCATTTCCGGTAAACTTTCTTTTCTTGGTTCACTGTGATTGTTCCACCACATTAGCCCCAGCCTCCATAGGATAATCCCCTACTTTCTTCTCAAAAGCCTGATTGTCTTCTTCTATCCTTAACCTTACAATCAAGTCTTCGAGCGACATTTCTTTGCTTTATGCTTCAGATAATTTTTGAAATCCTTCCATAACGGTAGTAGTTTCTCAATGATAGTAGCCACTTGGAAAGACTCATTTAGAATCATTCCTTCAACATAAATGTCATGAAATATCACTTCAAGTTCTTGTATTTGACTGATGGCGGTTTTAGAATCTACAATTAAGTATTCAAGAAATTTACCGACAATAAATTTCTTTATGCCAACATTTTCTGTCTTATACTTTTGCCCAAAGATTCCCATAATTCTTTTGTCATCTTCAATGGACTATACACATTATAAAAAGTGTTGTCCAGCCCATTAAGGATATAGTTCCTACACAGGAAATCAGCATGCTTCCATGCTTTGACTACAGCAACCATTTGCTGATCAGCCTCATTTTTATTTAAAACGGGAGCATCTTCACAAATGAACCTTGCCAGATTCAAAGTTGTGATATAGAATAACATTTTTTTTTGTTGCCATCTTTTAAACTTTGCTCCATTAAACTTTTTTGGTTTCTCACCATGGCTAATCGGAACTGTTGCATGAACAGAAGTCGGAGTAGGAACAATAGCAGTAGTACCAGAACTAGTGTTTCTAGTTTCAAAAGCCATTATTTCTGATATATAACCAATAAAAATAAAAATATTTAAAAGTTCATAACATTTTAAATAAACTTTATTTAAAATCTAGACCCAACACTGTATTTAAACAGGTCAGAAAATAACACATATCAGCCAATATTTCATAAAAATCTATGAAAGCATGATATCATAAAAACTCATTCCAAATTAATTGAAAATACTAAAATTAATACGCTCATGTAAACCATATCAATAATATGATAAATAAATATTAATAGAGACAACATAATCTTTATCATTTATAACTACATGAATTATGTAAATTAATAATATCATGAAATGACATCTATACATACATAGAGAAGACATCATTAAGTTTTAATATCTATAAACTAAAAGAGCCTATAAAACAAAAATGTTGGAGATCCCAAAATTTTTACCAAAGACATTTGGTAAAACTTTTGGGGCCTCTAACATTACTTTTCATAAAAAGGAAAGGTAGTATCATAACTAGTCACAAAAATCAAAAACCGATTCTGTCTGAATTGGAAAGGACATGAAATGGTGGAGACAGGTATAGAAAATTGTTCTGTTCAAATAATAATCAAAATAAATGAATTTGAAAGGGTTCCCATACAATCGCACTCTTTCAACAATGAAAGCCTTTGAACAATTGTTTGTTAAAACCAAACCCTTAATATCCAGAAAATATTCACAACAAAATAATTTAATGCAATCTGAAACCGAGTCAACAGCACACTATATATGAATAAACAAATTTGTATCTTATAGTAATGACAATATTGTATCAAATTATATCCTTCAGAATCGCTATAGATTCATAGTATGGACAATACAAATTAAAATGCATTAGACAATATTCTAAACTGTTAACAAATATCAAACAAAGAGAGTACACAAATTGACATATACTTTGTAAACCAAAAAAATCAAACTTTGTACTCTACATATTTGAATATATAAGAATATCATAGAGAACAAACTTTTATTCTATATAATAAATTTATACAGATGAGACCTGAAATAAATTATGTATTGATCAAATTAAATTTGTAGACAATTTTCTTCATTGACACCGTGATAGTTGACCAGAGCAGAATTGCTTGTTTGGCCTAAGAAACAAGCTGACGGCCAACACTAATTACTATAAACAGTTAGATATTTTCCGTTGTTAAAAAGTTAATGAAGAGTTGCATCTATTCAACCAAAGTCAAGTTTCCATAAATGCCATCAAAAAATTGATATGAATATACTATATGCAACAAAAAAAAAAAAAATACATCCAATTAAAATATAGGTTCACAGTTTGATAAAATGCTCAAATCTGACTTAATAGATTCAAAAAAAAAAAATCATTAATTTAATAAAAAGAAAACTGTATAATATAACTCTATAGAGTAAATACCCAAACACTTCCAACAATTATTGTAAAACCAGTGTAGTGCAAAAGATAAAGAAGTAACAGAATTCGACATAAATATAATTCCGAGTAAAAGCCACCAATAATATTTATGAATTCTATTACTAGTGGAAAAACAGTAAACAAAACTAGGAGCTTTACTAGAAATAGAGAACACATTATGCAGGAGAATCATATGCAAAAAATTAATTTTTAATCAAAAAATACTAAATCTGTACCAAAGAATCTGTACACAGTATATTAATCATATACAGAGTAAAATAACAGTACACAAAAATAAATCAAAATATAAAATATAAAATCTATATTTAACTAGAACAAGGGAAAAGATAGAAAAATAATTCTAGACAAAACAAAATTAATACGGAATTTGTCTTATTAAGATAGTTGGAATAATCTCTTATGTGTACAGTGTGAAACACGTAATCATTGCATCAAATATATTATCAAATTATATTTTAAAAAAATAAGTTGAACGTAATGTCAATTATTTGGGTAAAACCAAACCAAACTATATACCGAGAACCAGAAATACTTACAGATGTAGAAAACTTCCAAGCAGATTGTAAAATCTAGAAACAAAACAAAATGTTATCGTGGCTTGTGTTGGACACAATTTCCTTAAGACAAATTCATCATCTGCTATGGTGCTCACGCGTTTTTATCAGACGTTCGTCTCCCAAGATACAACGATCGAACCTTGCAGAAGCAGCAATACAACGGCAAGTCTGGCGAACCTTTACTGTGCATAATTCTCTTACAGAAAAGACCGAGTGCAGAAGGAAAGAAACACAAGATGAATTACATATTTAATGAATGCAATGGGGGTCCATTTATGTAGGTGAATTGGTGGCTCTTCGAAAGGTCATGGTAACTTTTTAATGAAAAGACACATCTCTTTTCTATGAAAAAACAAAACTCTTCCATGGAATAGGTACAAAAAACAAATATGACTGTTCTTTCAAACAGATTCGAATTTTGAATCTAATCTGGTTCAATTTTGACCCAAAAATATAATAAATAAATTTAATTTTAAATTAAATAAATTTCGTCTTAAAACTATACTCAAATGGTGCACTTTGGAGTCAATTTTTTATTCACCTATTAATGGTTTCCAAACCATTTTTCCAACACTACATTCGATAATAAAATCATATACAATTTCCGTGAATGAAGTGAGATTCATAGTTAATGGATAATCTCACTGAAAAATCTAGAAATCCGCTAAATATTGATTTGTGATTATGTATCAATTTTAAGCAATAAAACAATCTCAATCAAACAATCAAGACAAATCAACACAATGATTTTAACGTGGAAAAACCACAATTGGAGCACCTCCAATTGTGATAAAAAAAACCATGGGCAACAGCCACAAAACAATCCACTAAGAAGATATAAAGGAATTACACAGGTATACTCTCAATTACGTAGCGAATCCACGCCCGAATTAAACCAACTCCTATGTGCCTCTTCTAGCCGCGTCTTCACCTCGAAATTGTCTTGACGATGAGCCACTCTAGAATCCACCAAAGCTTCAGGCTCGAATTCTTCAGAATCCATTGAATTACAACTCTCTCTTTTGTATAGAATGAACAAACAATTCTTTGATGTATCCTCCTTAAACCATGAGTTGAATACTCAATGAAACATCAAAGAAAACTAGCAAAATAGCCCCAGATATAAACCTTAGAACCCAATAAGAAGATTTGGAGGTGTCACCTTAGATTTGGAGCAACAAATGAATTTATAGAATCTGAAATCGCGAGGTCTGCTCGAGCGTGGGAATGGACGCTCGAGCGGGGACACTATATGACGTGTTCTAAACCAGGATGTATGCTCGAGCGGGGAAATGGACGCTCGAGCGTGAAAACACGGATCACAGCATATTTGCAGACTCACCAAACTTCTGGAACTCAGCATTCTCCGCTCGAGCGAGGGAATGTCCGCTCGAGCGGACAAGTAACTTTGAATGCATTTTTGCATTTTGCTTCGGGGGCACTGCCCCTCGACCCCACTTGGGCACTGCCTCGGACCCGCCAAGGGGCGCTGCCCCCTCGACCCCCGCGAGCTGACCGGGCAGCTCGATCCCCGTCATAATCAGCGAAGTGGCAATCTTGAAAGAATTAACATCACAAACTTCTCTGCAAGGCACAATTCGAGTTGGATTCGCATCTAAAACACATAGCCTCACTTAAATAAAAATGCCAAAACAAGTACAACTGAAAGGAGTTTTGTCAAACGGGATTGCCAAGAATAAAAATCTAAAAATTTCCCCTTTTGGCAATGCCGTGACAAAACACACCTAACAAATAAAATTCTAAACACCCCAACCCATTACAGCCAATAAAAACAAACTTCTTTCTCAAGGTCATGATCTGCAAAACAACTATTAGTCCACAATCTCCAAAACAACTATTAGTCCCACAAGACTATATGAAAAAAACAATAAACATATGGGTAGATTATCTTGAAGCATTTGAAGCATGAGATGGAAAACATAAATAGATGCGACTTGGAGATTTTTAAGAACATATAGTATGGAAACCTGAAAACTAAGGCACATGCACCCGACACATGGCATGAATACATGAAATCCTAAGACACACTGGATAACATTAATTCCCTTTTTTGTCACGAATTGACAAAGGAAGCTCAAATCAAAGTGTTCATGCTAACAAACTCTTGTAATGATAAACCAAACTCCCCCTCACAAAAAAACAATGAACAAGAAGAAAAACGACAAAAAATACTATGGTGGGGCAAGCAGGGAATTTCAGATTTGTACCTTAAAACACACAAGACTATCCAAGAAGTACAATTACTTGAAAACACAATGTGCACAGCCTCTAGAAGATTCCTCATAAAAGAAAGTGATGCATTATGTGAAAAGCATAGATCCCATAAGAAAAGTGTGTGTGTGACTCTTGGAGTTCGACAAACACTAGATTCAATCCTAGTAGTGATCTGAAAGTTGGACCTTCAACATGAGAATCTAAGCACAACTAAGGAAAGTCAAACCACGAGGAATCAAGAGGTATTTGTTCAGTAATAGCGAAGGCTCTCCCTCAATCAATGAATCCCCTTTTTTTTTTTTCTTTTTCACACATTTTGTTTTTTCTTTTGCACATTTTTTTCTTTCTTTTTCACATTTTTTTTCTTTTTCACACTCATTGGCGGCTTACACGCTCAAGAGTATAGAAACCGAACCAGAGAAGCATTGATATAATAAGGATAGCCTGGTTGGTGACTGTGAGGTAGCCTTTTTCTCATGGCTAGACTACAAAGAATAGAGAGGGAAAGCCGTGGAGATGCAAAAAGATGGAGGTGGTTAAGAGACTCAACATCACCCACGATGTACTAGTATAAGTTAATTCCTCTAGAAAAGCAAAAGATATAATGCAAGGCCCAATTCAGCGAAGTGGCAATCTTGAAAGAATTAACATCACAAACTTCTCTGCAAGGTACAATTCGGGTTGGATTCGCATCTAAAACACATAGCCTCATTGAAATAAAAAATGCGAAAACAAGTACAACTGAAAGGAGTTTTGTCAAACGGGATTGCCAAGAATAAAAACCTAACACTCACCTTATGTAAGAGATTTATACCCAGCAATAAAAGTTTGTGCAATTACAATTTTCTCAATAATAAAGCTTATGAAGAAAACAAAAGCATAGAAAGAACTAAAACAAATAATTCTCCAAACAAAAATGATCCCATCTGAATTTTGGGTCGAGGTTAGGGCACTAGAGAGAACTTGAGACCTATATTTTATTTTGAATCTTTTAGATGTTGAAATATGTCTTTCATGTCCAACTTTGAGTCTACTGATTTTCATCTCATGCCATTAAGCTATCTTTGAACCTTGATATTGCCTTGATTTCTCACATCACCAAGGGTCTAGTTCAGTGATTGATACTTCATTCACAAAACATGGTAATGACTTGCTTGTAGACTGATAGGGTAATGGAGTAACTACTAAGCTTCAAAACTATCGTTGCTATGGAAGGCCTAGCATTAATGTTTTCTTGGACACACAACAAGCCTATATAAATGCATTTAGTGACCTCATCTCTTGAGTAAGACTCTTCCTAATTTGGATCCATCAATTTCAGAGGTGTTCCATCTCTTCATAGTTTCCAAGCCTGCAATAATTCATTATATGTAACATGTAGATGTGACGATGTTATCCCTAAGCAGGAAAATAACAGTTAGAAAGTATGTAATCACTCATGTAGCTTAACAAGTCTTCAGCATAATTTGATTGGTAAAAACTATTGTTCTTCTTGCCACTTATGATCTCCAAAATTAAGACACCGAAAACTAAATACATCGGACTTTGCAGAGAACTGTCTATGCATTACATACTCTGGAGACATGTAACCACTGCAAACCATTAACCACTAGTTTAGCAAAAGAATCAGAATATTACAAGAAACTCTACTTAAAACAAATTTTTTGGGGACAAAATCACATTTATTAAACCACTGAGGACACAATGCGTCAAGATTTGATATAAGAAAAATATTGTGCCAACAAAGATTACTTTCATAAGGAGCTAAACAGAAGGGAGTTGTAACAGTGTGTATATTTTAAAAAGTATATACCGTATGCATTCTACCACAACAAATGTAATATAACTACAATATTAAAGTGTAGGGATCAAATTACTTAAATTAAAACTATAGAGATCAATGTAAAAGTGTAATTAACCTACTTGTATTTTATTCCGGTCCAAGGGGGAGTATTTGAAGAAAAAGAAAGATGTTTTTACTTGAGACTGCATAAAGAATTAACTAATCCAAAATATAGCAAATGCAATTCATGGGATTAGGTGACACAAAACTTACTATGTCCCAACAATTTGACTTGTATTTCCTTGAGTCTAATCCACACCGAAGATCCTAGCCATTCCAAAATCTGAAATTTTCGCATTCATATCCTCATCTAATAGAATATTGCTAGCTTTGAGATCACGATGTATAATTCTACGTCAGGAATCTTCGTGAAGATAAAGCATCCCTCGAGCTATTCCTCCTATAATCTTGTAACGTTTTGACCAATTCAACTTTTCTTGTTGTGGATATATACATTGATCAGAATATATGCTCAAGTTAGCAATGAGGAATTAGACGTGGGTATGATATGTGTCAATGCTATTCAAGTTGAGATGGAAACAATAGCAGAGAAATACATTAAGATTATGTTTCGATCATAAATCTAGATAGAGATTTAAAAAATAAAAGAAAAAATATGAATAAAATATAAGCTATTTTTGTTTTTTCTTTTTTTCCATTTCCCTTTTTCTTTCCAATTTCCAATACAAATCTATAATCTAAATAGAGTGTAAATGGGTTTCTTTTCTTAGCATGCATTGCAATACTAGCCTACTAGGTTAGTTCTTGAATAAATTTTGTTAGGTTTTTATTCTTGGTTTTTATTCTTGGCAACCCCGTTTGACAAAACTCCTTTCAGTTGTATTTGTTTTCGCACTTTTATTTCAGTGAGGCTATGAGTTTATTAGATGCGAAACCAACCCGAATCGAGCATTGCAGAGAAGTTTGTGATGTTAATGCTTTCAAGATTGCCACTTCACTGATTATGACGGGGGTCGAGTTGCCCGGTCAGCTCGCGGGGTCGAAGGGCAGCGCCCCCGAAGCAAAATGCAAAAATGCATTCAAAGTTGCCTATCCGCTCGAGTAGACATTCCCCCGCTCGAGCGGAGAATGCTGAGTTTCAGAAGTTTGGTGAGTCCGCAAATATACTGTGATCCGTGTTTTCACGCTTGAGCGTCCATTTCCCCGCTCGAGCGTACACCCTAGTGCGGAACACGTCATATAGAGTCCTCGCTCGAGCGTCAATTCCCACGCTCGAGCGGACCTCGCGATTTCAGATTCTATAAATTGATAAATTGCTCCAAATCTAGGATTACTTCTCCAGATCTTCTTCTTGGGTTCTAGGATTTATATCTGGGGATATTTGGCTAGTTTTCTTTGATGTTTTGATTGAGTATTCAACTCATGGTTTAAAGAGTATACATCAAAGGATTATTTGTTTGTTCTACACAAAAGAGAGAGTTGTTCTTCGGTGGATTCTGAAGAATTCGAGCCTGAAGCTTTGGTGGATTCTAGAGTGGCTCATCGTCAAGACAATTCCGAGGTGAAGAGGAAGAGGCACATAGGGGTTGGTTCAATTCGGGCGTGGATTCGCTAGGTAATTGAGAGTATACCTGTGTTTCCTTTATGTCTTTTTAGTAGATTGTTTTGTGGCTTTTGCCTGTGGTTTTTTTATCACAATTGGTAGTGTCCAATAATGGTTTTTTCACTTAAAATCGTTGTGTCGATTTGTCTTGATTGTTTGATTGGTTTTGTTATATACTACTTAAAATTGATACATAATCACAAATCAACATCTAAGGGATTTCTAAGATTTTTCAAATTTGACTACAAAGAATGTATATTCATTGACATCACGTTTTACTATGAAATAAAATATAAAAAATATATATATATTAGGAAGAACTAGAGTTGTTCGAATTGGCCAAACCGAATAGTAAGTAGTCCAAGCTTTTGTTGGGGACAAATTCATAAATGATTATCTTTTCTTCTCCTTCTAAACAAAATCCTAGTAGCCTCACTAGATTTCTATATTGAAGCTTGGCTACCAATACAACTTCATTCTTGAATTCTACTGCACCTTGCCCCGAGTTTTGAGATAACCTCTTCACTGCTATCTCTGATCCGTTAGGAAGTATACCTTGAGAATATATGACATTTACTAAATTTTGGATCGAAAATTTTAAAACTTCCAATTTTTCAATTTTTTTACTTTAGAAAATGTTTTACACAAATGAATTTTTACCACTAGACATAAAACTAGTGAGGCTTATTGGTTTATGGTAAGAAATAGTTGTGGAACCTATTACTTTGTATCTACTATAAGAAAACCGAGTAAAAAATTTGTTTATGTAGAATAGTATTACTGTATTTTACGTCGTTGAAATCATGTACAATTACAAATGACATCTAACCTTGTAGGCATGTTCAAATCCACCTTGACCAATTCTGTTTTGGTCAGAAAAGTTGTTTGTGGCAACTTGAACTGTACCCAAATCATATCGCAAGGATTGTACTGTTGTAATTTCAGTCCCAACTGGACAAATCAAAAGGTAAATGCAAAGGATTTGTTGATTTATTAGTAGAAGAATTAATGGTTAAAACAAAAGATGAATTTTTTTTTCTTTACCACTATCCTCTGCATTGGGACCATGTTTCTTCTTTGTTTTACTACTTTGGAAGGAGAAGCATACAACGAAAAGCAAAACAGAGACTCCAATTGGGACAATGATGGCAATGAGTACTTGTGATGAGATTCCACCGTTTCCTGCATCAACAAGAAAAATAAAAATGTTTTTGTTGAAAGTGTTCACAAGTAAAGAATAGCTCACATGTGAAAATTATGGTTTTTTTGTTTTTGTGAAAATTATGGTTGATATCGCAGTTTATAGTTAAAAATCAATTACCAAAAACTATAAATTTGAAATTCAAACTCAAGAACATGATTGAAAGACAAACTTGGAATAAACAAATGATCTACGTACCCAAAACAAATGATCTTGCAATTTATTATTATGTTTTTGATGAAACGAGATTTAAAATATTAACATATCAAATCATCTAAATAGGACTGGTATTGGGTCTGTGGGCTGAACTGGAACGTTCAGTCAAGGCCGGCCTTACCCTTAGGCCATATAGGCAGCTGCCTTAGGCCTCACCCTTATGAGAGGCCCCATAATTTATGTGTGTATTTACAGACTTCAGGTATACAAAAGCCTCATATGTGGTAATAAAAGTCCTTATTGCTTTTATATATAAGGCCCAGCATAATTCTTTCAATCTTCTATGTTTCAGTCTCTCTTAAGGATATAAGCAGGTTTGGTTTGGTTCAACTAGAGTTAAAAGAAAATTTATCATTAAACTGAACCCTTCAATTTTATTAATTAAGGAACCAAAAAAAATTACATGCTATGGTTTAGTTTTATTGATTTTTAATTTAGTGTAAATAAGGGACTCACAAGAATTTTTCAGGCTATGTTTGCGTCATAAATTTCGGTAGGGATTTTAAAAAGAAAAGAAAAAAATATGTTCTATATGAATAAATTATAAGATAATATTTTTCTCTATTTTTTTTTTCTTTTCAAATTTTTATTCAAATTTATAATCCAAACATAACACAAGAGTTTTGTAAGAATCTAAAAAATTACATATCGGAGGTAAATAAAATAAAATAAAAAATTGTTGGAATACTCTATAAATGCCTCCCATTGTAGTCATTTATCTTCTTATATTAAAATATATATAATTTGTATAAATAAAAAAAAATACAGTTTGATGAAAATTATTAATGACAAGACAGTGCAATCTACTGAAAACTCTTTTAAAATTAATTATTCTCACACACACACATATATATATATAATAGATCTAATTATTTCTTCAATTGAGTGTAAGTTTGAACAATTTTAAAAAATATGAGATCATTTTACATCACAAAAACAAGAAAAATAATTTTACATGAAAATAAAATATTAAAAATTATTATTAAATTTAAATAGTGAAAGGCCTCAATTTAAGATTTTACCTAGGCCCCCCTAAAGGGTTGGACCGCCCCTGTGTTCGATCTTTTTGGTGGACAAGAGACAAAGTAGTTTCCATTATTTAAATTAAATCTCATTCCAATTATCTAATTATTAATATCCAATGAATCATTTAATATGCTTGTAATCTACTCAATAATCTTACAAAATGAATAATTTTGATCACTAGATGACGCCCAATAACATATAGGGTTTAATTTTACCTAAATTGCTTGTAGGAGGACCTAGAGGAGGAGGAGGAAGAACCGGTGAAAGCGGTGGTGCAGTGGCGGCGGCGGTGGCGTTATAGAAGGGGCGCAACTCATACCAGACAACACAACTTGGATACCAAAATCTTAAACCTTGCTTTCTCATACAACCACTAGCCAAATTTGAGATAACATATCTAAGGCAATTATTGCAATCATAACTAGATAGGTCCGGCGTGCACTGTGCGAGCCCATACACTGTTTGAAGCGGTATAAATTTAGCTTCTTTAGTTGCAAACTTCTTGCATACCAACTATCCGAAGAAGAAGAGGAAGCCCGAATAACTATATCATCCATTGCACTTCCCAAGACATCTACAAACTAAGTGCAATTGTCTGATGGTTTTTTTGGTGTCAACATAGTTGGGATGATCTAACCCATTGTGATGCTTTGTGCACCCTCCTTTCTTTATTGATGTTTTTGTGAATATATCTTGTACCTTTCATCGCCATCAATAAAGTTTTCTTTTTTTGCCGATCAAAAAAAAAAGAAGTGCAATTGTCTCCACAGAGGAGAAGATAGATTGGTTCAAGCATCGCAATATGCACTCTTCGTACCAAATCGTGGCAACCTTCGAATTGGGACACTTTTGGACTACTTTAGTAGCAGTAGAGACGCAGGCTTGACAGACGGTGGTGGAAACATCACCACGGCAGAGGAAGAGGCCGTAGGCTATGTCAGGGGGGTTGAGGCCAGCGGTGAAGTTGGAGAAGCCATTGGTGGTGGTGGTGGAATTAGAGGAGAGAACAGATAAGAGGGTGTTGAGGTTGGTTTGGTATGTGCTGTTGGGAGTGTAAGTTGTGGTGTTTGGGCAGACATATAACAGAGAATCTGAGCTAACTTTGGTGCTGCTGAGGATGAGAAAGAAAACAAAGGAAAGAACAAAAAGGGTTGTGGGGTGTTGAAGGGATCACCATGGTGATCAAACTCTTCCTCCACATATTTTTGGGTTTCAATTGATCGATGAACAAGTATTTAAGATGGAAAGGTTCGGTTACCTAAAATCTGCAAAAAAATGAATTTGACATCAAGCTAAAAGAGACAATTTTTGTCAATAATTTTGTGTTTTGTGTTGTGTTTTTTTATTTTTAATTTGTGTCAATTTTTTTCTAAGTTCCAAAGTCCACCAAATTTATAAAGGGGAATAACAATGCAGGCTACAAAACTAAAATTTTTTTTACAACATGGGATTGTAAGTCTGAATTGTACCCTCCATGTCTGTGTAAATTTTTTTTTTATCTATTTCATTGACTTGTAATTGTCCCAATTTATAAAGATCTAAAAATATAAATTAAAAATTCATTAAAATAAAATAATTATTGAAAAAAGAGTAAATTACAAATACACGTCTGGAGATTTGTTTAAAATATGAATTACCCTCGTGATTCTACAAATTACATTCCGTCCCTTTAAGTTTCTAATCGCATAACAAATTACCTTTTTATTAATAAATCATAAAGTCAAACAATTTTAATGACATCATAAATATATTTTAATTAATAATTCATATAATTTTATTATTGTGTTAAAGATTAGTTAGAAATTTCACCTTTCCTAGTACTTCTATTAAATAAATAAAAAAATTATCATGGGGGACAATTCATTTTTTAAGCACATCTTAGGAGTGTATTTGCAATTTATCCACAAAGAATAAAAAGAAGGATAAACTACCAATAGATCCTAATAGTTGAACTTAATTCCCATCAAATGCTATTAAAAATAAGTCCCAATAAAATCATCACTAAAAATAATTTTTTGCGACTAGTTTTTGCATGTTGCTAAAAATTGACAATTAATGACTTTTTTTGTCACGATTTTTATAAATTGTAACTAAAATTTACAATTAGTGACATATTTCTGTGATGAATTTTTCAAACTGTCACTGAAATTTAAAAATTAGTGATGCTTTTTTATGACAATTTTTTTAAACTATTGCTAAAACTTATAATTAGTGACATTTTTTGTGATAATTTTCAAATTATCGTAGAAAATTAACAATCAGTGACATTTTTTAATAGTGTGATGAAAAATATCATTAATTATCATAAAACCTATTGAACAATAAATTCACCTATTATAACCTACACGTAAGTCTCCCTAAAAAGAAAGCCAATTATTTTATTTTTAAGGGATACATCCCAATTGGCTTGTTAGTTAAAATTCCTATAATTTGAAATTCAAAGAGGATAACGATAAACTTCAATACGAATGGTCAAAAATTCCTACACTTTTCTCCATACCTTTTTATTTTACTTTCGTAGTTCTGCAAATTACATTATGTCCTTTTAAGTTTTTTGATTGCATAACGAATTTTCCCTTTTATTAATAGATCATAAAGTCAATTAATAATTGTAATGATGTTAGAAATATATTTTAATTAATAATTAATATAATTTATTGTTATATAGAAAAGTAATTAGAAATTTTACTTTTTCTGTTACTTCTATTGAATAAAAAATTTTGACAATGAAATATTTATAATTTTCAAAATCATAGGGCACAATCCGTATTTTAAGCAAATCTTAGGAGTATATTTGCAATTTATCCACAACATTTCCCTACCATATCAACCATCACCGCGACCACTTCTACTATCGTCACTATATCCACCGACATTGTTTTACTGTCATTCGCCGCATCTTTTTCTACCATCAACCAGCATCCACTACAATTCGCATATGTCCAATCCAAATTTGGTTAATCTTATCATTTGCTATTTTTCTCTCTTTTCAACACTGTCCATCCACCGTCGTTCAAACATTTTTAGTTATGATCCGATTGATTTTACTGTTCTCTCTCTCTCTCTCTCTCTCTCTCTCTCCAACATCATTATTTTTGTGTTATATGTTGATTTTTAAATAGATTTAGTTGATTTATATGTTATTAATTGATAGATATTTCGTTATATTGTTTGATCTGTATGTTTCTTCTTTTGACATCCATTGATTTCAAATTTTCGCTAGAATTAGTTAGTGAAATTTCATTAACTTTGATAATGACTTTCATTAATTTAGAGAAATTTCATTGTTCTAAATATTATGTTTTCAAAAATATATAAATTTCACTCACATGGCATAGTGAAATTTCACTTTACAAGAGAGCACCAAAAATTAACATAGTGAATTTTCACTGTGCTAAGTTAGTGAAATTTCATTACTAGAGAGTCGCCGAAAAATTATCAGCGGAAAAATGTACCAACGGTGATCACCGGAAAGTTGTCACCAATGACCGGAGGTGACTATTGGCAGTCAGATATGGCAGTGGCAATGGCAATTAGAGGTAGTAGAGTAATGAAACTATAGTAAGAATAATTTTGTCTTAAAATAAAATAATAATAAAAAGGTGTCAATATCCTTAAATAACACATATATAATTTAGTTGTCCTTAGACTAATAAAAAATGTTGTTTAAAAATTAAAAAAAAAAATTTTAAAAAAAGACTAATAAAAAATGTTTCTAGGGAGTTGAATAAAAAATCTCATATTATTATTATGGAAAATTTATCCATAAATCTCATATAAAGCAATGTTGATCCATTTAGTCCTAAGTGTTTTCTTATGAACCAATTAATCTATTTTATTTTGAAAAGTTATATTTATTTGATTTGGTGCCATTTGAGTTTAAATGAATGTCCTTTTGTGATTTATTTTTCTAATTTTTTGATTCGTTTTTGGGATGAGAATGGAAATGTGAGGTGCAGAAGTTTCTTTTCGGAGAGATTGGTGGCTGAAATGTTGGTTGTCGAGCTTAAAAATCTACATTTCTGTTAGTGTGCTATTCTGTGTTACATGAGAGTGTTATATTAGAGTGCTACGTTTGGAAAAAGTACACTAAAGAATTTTTGTATATTATGTATATTACATATATTACATTGATTGAAGTGTTATATTTGAAAAAAAATATATTAAGGAGTTTTTTTAGAATATTACGTTATTACGTTTGAGAAAATTACACTAAAGAGTTTTTTAGTATGTTACATTGAAGTATTATGTTTGGAAAATGTACACCAAAGAGTTTTTGTTTGTTACATTGATTGAAGTATTATATTTGAAAAAAGTACACTAAGGAGTTTTTTTGAAATGTTATGTTGTTACGTTTGAGAAATATATAATAGAAAGTTTTTTAGTATATTACATTAGCATGTTATATTTGAGAAACGTATATGTTTAGTAATTTCAACATTATGAGAAAACTTACATTTGTCTCTCAACACATAACACACACGCATTTATCATTGGCCCTTTATGTAATTCACACTAGAATGAGACCTTTGGATCCATAAGAAAAAATGGATGATCAAACAGTTCATAAGGTTATAATTTGAGATTTATTAGTGCTTCACCCTATTATTATTTGTATTTAGTGGAATTTTTTTCCATAATTTTTAAATTTTCGCAATTTCTCTAGAAGAATAGAATTTAAAAATATAGAACTTTTTGATTTTTTTAAAATTCATTGAGTGATGCTGCATCTCCCTAATATATCACCCCGATTTTGATCTCTAATTGGAAGAGAGAAAGGATAGAGAGAGATAGAGACAGGAATGATGAGGAGTGAGGAATGAGATCCATTCTATATCATTAGAGATGAATTAGAAATGCTCAATTAGAACTCCTAAGCGTAAATTATTCCATTAGTTAGAAAGATTATTTGGTAGTGTGCCTATTCAATGGTATCATGTCATTTATTCATTATTTTTTAAATTTTTGTTTCAAATAATTATTAAGCACTCTGTTATTAATTAGATATACCGTTAACGTGAAATTTTCAAAAGACAAAATAATTACTCCAAATATAGTGAGAATAATTACTCCAAATATAGTGAGGAAAGGCCATTTTGTTCGCAGTAAACTAAACACTCATCTCTTATTAATTAAAATAAGATGATCCTACTTTTTAAATGTGTTAAGGATCTCTTTTCTTCCTAAATTTTACTATTGTAAAACATTCACAATTTTTTAATTATGTGAGAATTTTGAAATGCATAAATCTCATGACATTCTTTAATCATTATGAATATTTTGACGTAGAAAAATAAAACAGATTTAGAAGGAAAAAAAAAAATCCCTAAATGGACTCTACCACTGTTTTAACCAAAGAAATGTATTTTGTTTTCACATTTGACAAGATAACTTTTTAGGTGTTTGAAGAAAGAGTAATTATTAAATAGTCCTCAACCATCTTGTGGAGTGTTTGCCATTTTGTCATTAGTATTTTTTTTTTTTTTTTGAAATTATGTTTTTTTTTTGTTTTTTTTTTTAACTTTTCAAGCTGGTCTTGTAGAAATGAATCTAAAGAATTTTTTTTTAAAAAAAAATTTTAACCCAAAAAAAAACCGAACTACTTTTTACTTCTTTTTTTGGGTCCTTTCTTGACTTTGTTTTAATTTTTTTTTTTTTAATTTTTCAGTCCCTCTAATTGAGTAAAATCTAAAAGTGTAAATTTTTTAAAGAATTTTAAAAAAAATTTACTAAAAATAAATAAATAAATGATAAAAAATTATCCAATCCAAACACCCTCAGTGCATGAGGTGTTACGTGGCGAGAACAACAGTAACCTAACTTTATTAAAAAGTTGGGAGGCAAGAGATAGAGGAAACTCTAATATATTCTAATTTTCTTTGGGCTTTGATAGATATCCCCTCCAATCACCACCCCTACCACCTCACATACACGTGGCGGGTGGTGATTGAAGGAGAAGGAGAAGGAGAATAAAAAATAAATAAAAATCTGACCAATGAGAGAAAGAGGGGGTCAAGGGATGGGGGGAAAGGGGGTCCGGATCTTTTTCCTTTTTCTTTTTTAGTATCAGAAGTATAAGGTAAATAATACTATATATTATTTGAGGACTATTTATTAATTTTTCGTGGAAAAAAATGAAACTTTTCATCCAGAAAATGAGTGGTTAAGATGGAAGTTGTTGCAAAAAGCTCCGACTGGCTTATTATTGAGATTGAGACGAGTCAAGGAAGCAACATTGATTTCTTGGTTTGTAGCAGTTATTAAGAGGTTTTAGAATTAAATGTATAGAGAAAGAGAGAGAATAAATTGTGTATGTATTGATATTAAGTGTGATACATAAGGAGAAGTTTACTCTTCTTTATAGAGAGAAGAGTATGTTCAGTGTTGCTAAAGGATCCGAAAGTAAAGACATCGTGATTACAGCTTGGACAGTTTACCGCTAATAACACTAACAGCTAATAACATATAATACATTAACTGCCCCCCTCAAACTCAAGGAGCATAGGAACCAACCAACTTGAGTTTGAGTTTGAAGAGAGTAACAAAACGTGAAAATAAACTAAAAATAAAATAGGATAGGAGACACCGTATGGTCGTGTCAGACCGTTAGTGAAAACACTGTATGGTTGCGTCGGACCGTTGTACCAGCTAACTGGAATCAATGTCGGGACAATTTACGAAATCATGCCGGACCGATGTAGAAGCTAACCGGAATCAATGTCGGGACAGTTTACGGGGTCATGCCGGACCGTTGTAGAAGAATTTGGTGGTGCACCAAGGTGGCGACTTAAGGAGTGCGCCATGGGGTGGCTTGGGTGGTTCCCATGGTGTATAACCATGCTCACCAGCTTGGGTGGTTCGCATGGTGTGTAATCATGTTCACCGTGATATATGTATAATACCCCCCTCAAACTCAAATAGGTTTAAAGATAGAAATCTATTGGAGGTTGAAATAAAGGGATTGATAAAGTAGAGCAAAACGGCTCAACACAAAGTGGAGATGTTAAAAAAAAAAAAAAAAAAAAAATTTTTTTTTTTTTTTTGTGGGGGTAGAACGGTGAGCGGGTGAATCCCTGATATGAATAAAGGACAATTTTGTGGAATGAAAGCGAGGTGGTTGCGAATGGATTTTTGTTTTTTTTTAATTAATGGAAAAAGAAAGATAAAATAATATAAAGAAAGTGGAGCAACGTGGGTGGGGTGCAAAAGGTGAAGATTGACTCAGTTGCTTCAGATGAAAAAGAAAAGAGGTATGGGTTTGGGCAAAAGTTGACATAGTGGGAGGTTTGGGTAATATATTATAATAAACATATATATATATATATATTAAAATAAAAGAAAGTTGAGTGAGGTTGCTGGGTGAAAACAAAAAGAAAAGCTGGGTGTGGTTGTGTGGTTGACCACTGTACAATGTTGACAGCAGTGGTGGAGTTAGAAAATTAATTTAGAGGGAGTACTTATTAATTATAGGGAGTTTTTGTGATAAATTCACTTTCTAAGAGTTTTATTCCATTCAATCCATATTCTTTTTGACTATTCCATTAGGTCCTATTTGAGATAAGAAGACCAAAATACCCTTTTCATCTACTTATGTTCCATTTAGTTCACATTATTTTCTTATGTTTCAATAAGTTCTATGGGTGACATAATTACCAAAATACCCCTAATGTGAATGTTCACACCGTCAATGTGAATGTTCATATCGTCAATGTGTAGGGGTCCGGCCCATGTCGATCCTCGTGGGTGGCCGGAAAAATTCGAGTCGGGCCGAGACGGGCTCGGCCCATTGACAATGTGAATATTCACATTGACATGTTAACATTCACATTAATAGGAGTGTAAAATTGGCCCGCGTCTCGTGGCGGTGCGAAACCCGCCTGCGGTCCATGGGCGGCCCGGGACGGGCACAGTCCAGCCCATTGACAATGTGAATATTCACATTGACATGTTAACATTCACATTGATAAGAGTATAAAATTGGTCCGCGGCCCATGGGCTGCCAAAAGCCCACTCGTGGCCCGAGGCGGGCTCGGCCCGACCCGTTGACAATGTGAATATTCACATTAACATGTTAACATTCATATTGATAGGAGTATAAAATTAGTCCGCGTCTTGTGGCTGCCCGAAACCCTCCCCACGGCCCGTGGGCGGCCCGGGGCGGGCCCGGCCCGGCCTGTTGACAATGTGAATATTCACATTAATAAGAGT
The DNA here is from genome assembly GCA_036172215.1 of Camellia granthamiana. Classification (NCBI taxonomy): domain Eukaryota; kingdom Viridiplantae; phylum Streptophyta; class Magnoliopsida; order Ericales; family Theaceae; genus Camellia; species Camellia granthamiana. Next base: position 263,371 of record JAXFYN010000080.1, read on the forward strand.
ATAAAATTGGCCAGCGGCCCAAGGCTGGCCCGGCTGGCCCGTTGACAATGTGAATATTCACATTGACATGTTAACAATCACATTGATAGGAGTGTAAAAGTAGTCTGTGCCTTGTGGCTGCCCGAAACTCGCCCACAGCCCGTGGGTGGCCTGGGGCGAGCCTAGCCATTTTTTTTTAATTCTTTTTAATTTTTTCTACCAAAATTTTATTATTTTTCACAAAAAAAAGACACTAGGCCTCGGCGCGGGCTGGGCTTCGGTCCGAGCCTTGAATGGGCCTTAACCGGGCCGATGGGTGGGGCCGGGCTTCAAAGTGATGGCCTAGGCCCTAGCCTGGGTCTCGGACTAGGCTCGAGCCTGGGCCCAAACGAGCCTTTCTCGGGCAAAAAATTAGGCCCAGGCCCTAGCCCTGGCACAAGGGTATTCGGGCTTTGGATGGGCTGATGGATCGAGCCTCGGGTCGGGCCGGTGGGCCTGGGCCTAGCCTCGAGCTTAGGTCTGGCTTGGGCGAGCCTGACCATTTTTTTTTAATTCTTTTTAATTTTTTCTACCAAAATTTTATTATTTTCCACAAAAAAATACATTGCGCCTCAGGCAAGCTGGGCCTCGGATTGAGCCTTGAATGGGCCTTAAATGGGCCTTAAGCGGGCCGATGGGCCGGGCCGAGTTTCAAAGTGATGACTTAGGCCCTAACCTAGGGTCTCGGACATGCTTGGGTCCGGACCCAAACGAGCCTGCCCCGAGCTGTGGGCGGGCTTCGGGCAGCCCAAGGGCCGCGGGCCAATTCTACATTCCTATCAATATGCATTTTAACATGTCAATGTGAATATTCACATTGTCAACGGACCGGGCCAGGCCTACCCCGGGCTGCGGGCAAGCTTCGGGCAGCAAGCAAATTTTACACTCTTAGCAATGTTAATGTTAACATGTCAATGTAAATATTCACATTGTCATGGGTCGGGTCAAGCCCGCCTCGGGCTGCGGTCGGGCTTCGGACCGCCCACGGGTTGCGGGCCAATTTTACACTCTTATCAATGTGAATGTTAACATGTCAATGTGAATATTCACATTGTCAATGAGCTGGGTCGGGCCCGCCTTGGGCCGCTGACCAATTTTATACTCTTATCAATGTAAATGTTAACATGTCAATGTGAATATTCACATTGTCAACAGGTCGGGCCGGGCTCGCCCCGGGCCGCCCAAGGGCCGTGGGCGGGTTTCGGATAGCCACAAGGTGCGGGCTAATTTTACACTCCTATCAATGTGAATATTAACATGTCAATGTGAATATTCACATTGTCAACAGGCCGGGCTGGGCCCGCCCCGGGTCTTGGGCGGGTTTCCGGCAGCCACGAGGCGCAGGCTAATTTTATACTCCTATCAATGTGAATGTTAACATGTCAATGTGAATATTCACATTGTTAACAGGCCGGGCCGGACCTGCCCTGAGCCGCCCACGGGCCGTGGGCGGGTTTCAGGCAGCCACGGGGTGCGGGCTAATTTTACACTCCTATCAATGTGAATGTTAACATATCAATATAAATATTCACATTGCCAACGGGCCGGGCCTGCCCCGCGCCGCGAGAGGGCTTTTGACCGACCATGGGCCGCGAGCCAATTTTATACTCTTATCAATGTAAATGTTAACATGTCAATGTGAATACTCACATTGTCAATGGGCCGGACTAGGCCCGCCCCGGGCCGCCCATGGGCCGCGGGCAGGTTTCACGCCGCCACGGGACGCGGGCCAATTTTACACTCCTATTAATGTGAATATTAATATGTCAATGTGAATATTCACATTGTCAACGGGTCGGGCTCGCTCCGACTCCCGAGCGGGTTTCGGGCCGCCCACGGGCCAATTTTACATTCCTGCCAATGTGAATTTTAAAATATGAATGTTCACATCATAAAATTGCTAACCGTTCAAAAAATATTTATAAGGGTATCAAAATTAAACATAACGGCACAAGTGTCCAAGAAAATAGTGTAAATCAAGAAAAAAAACTTTATGGAATAAAACTATAAATACATGGGACTAAATGGATTAAAAAATTCCTTCATGGACTTCTTGGGTTAAAACACTTCTAAATGGGATTTATCAATAATTTTCCCTTAATTATAATAATTTTTACAAAAATATTTCACGTAAATTTTTCACGATTGATTTCAGGAAACATCAAGAAAAAAAATATTATTTGTAACTAGTGTATCATGGACAATACAAAAAAAATATGGATATAAGCCTTAAAATAAATTATATAATGATAAATTATTTTTTGATACAAAATTTGATTAAAAATTCAATATAATGGTAATACCACGTCATCACTGGTATGTAACATCACCTACTAATGGTGAATAAACGTATAAATAGTAAACCTCACATGTCAAATGTAAATAACAATCTAATAAATTTTATATTTTTATAGTGAAATAACTTATACTTGCATATCACTAATAATGACATCGTCGTTACATTCAAAAAAATTTCATAGCTAATATGGTTTATTTATAATAATCTCTTCATTTTCAATCAAAACAACCATTATTGTTTTCATAATTTTTAAAATGTTATTGACATTTCACTCTAATAATATTTTTGTAATTTTTTATTTAATTTTTTTTTATGTTTGCAAAAAAAAAAAAAAAAAAAATTCCCAAAATCCAAGGGGGCACGTGACCCCCCTGGTCACATGCTCCCTCCGTCCCTGGTTGACAACCTTTGAATGACCATTAAGAGCTAGACAACCTTTCAGACAATTTGCCTACCCCTGCACGGCCCTTTGTTATATGCCTCAACGAGGACAAAATATCATGTGATAGATCTGAATCCAAAATGCTCCCGACAACAGGCATTGTGGCCACTGAAGAAGGCGAGAGCGAACCCGAAGAGGTAGTAGAAGAGGCCACCGGCAGCGGCGAATTGGCCGCAGATGTAGGAGGCGGCTACAGCTGCGTCTTTGGTGAGCTAGCAGGAACTTGTGTCACGGCGTCTGCAGCAGTGGTGACAGGTGGCGTGGTCGGCGTTGGCCAGATCACGGCGTCGGTGGCTGTTGTGTAGCCCGACGGGGTGCTCGACGACGTGGGTAAGATCTATGTTGTAACAAAGCTGCAACAAGAAATAATGATGGTTTACGGCAGCAAGAAATGTGGCAACGGAGTGAAGGCATGTGTAGAGGTCCGGCGGGCAGCCAAGGCGAGACTGCTGCCCGCCGGTGAAGCAAGGAGTGCGCCATGGGGTGGCTTGGGTGGTTTCCATGATGTATAACCATGCTCACCAGCTTAGGTGGTTTGCATGGTGTGTAATCATGCTCACTGTGATATATGTATAATAAGAGGAAATGTGGTAGGTTGAAAATAAACAATATGGCGCCTTCTGAAGGGGACTGGAGTAAATGAGACATTAACGGTCAAATTTAGCAAGTTGTGTTATCCATAGGTTCTATGAATTATTAGCTATGATATCATCTGGGATTGATTTAATGGTTAGAGTTTTAAATTTCTCGCTCAAAATTTAAGTTCAAGTCTTTATAGTCTATTGTTGGGATTAAATATAATTTTTAGCATTCAAAACATGCGAGGAGCCTCTATTTTGGCCCCATCATAGGTGTAATGGGAATCCTCGCAGATATGTTGTGGATATTAAGAGGCAGGGTCTAGCTTCTCCTTTGGACTGGAGGATATTGTTGAATCCGCGGGGGATTCACCACGAGTCTCATTTCGATAATCTGAACCGTTTCAATATGTAAAACTCATTGAGTCCTATATATTTATAAAAAATCACGTTGATCGGATATCGATAGCTACGTGATCAAATCATTTTTGTATTAAAAAAAAAATAGACGATGAAAAAATAAACAATTGACAAAAATCTAATCTGATAAAATAGCTATCGATATCCGATCAACGTGATTTTTTAGAGGCATATAGTACTCAACGAATTTTACACATTACACAGTTCAAATTATCGAAACAGGATACAAAGAGAAGAAACAATTTCTTTTTGTACATCACCTAATTAGAAATTCGGCATAAAAAAACAAAAATCAAAAATGAAAAACAAAAACAGATTCAAAGACAAAAATCAATCTCAAATATGGGCAAAAAAAGTAGCTGCTGCCAAAATAGCATAATCTTATGATTCCCAAGTTTGCGATACTATTAGCATTCTAATCAACCTACACAACAAACAACAAAGCCTCACAAGAAAAGAAAATGAACAATGAACTATTATTTTGATGAAAACAGGAGCAATCCAATTATTTTCTTTGAAGTACTAATATGAACTTTGTTGACCAAGTCAAGTTCAGGATCTATTACTCAGGACTTGCACCATTAGGGACCACCACCTTTAAGGATAGTGCAGATTGTCATTTGGGTTCATCTCACACACCATAGAGCTATCCTTCAATCTTGACTTCTCACATTATCTTGGGTCTAGTTCAGTAATCGATGCTTCATTCACAGACCATGATATTGACTTGCTTGCAGATTGATCCGAATCAAAAGATTTTGGCATACTTTCTGTTTTGCTACGAGCAAAGAATGCAGGTTGTTGGGGAACTGATAGAGTAACTGAGTAACTGCTCAACATCAGAATTACTGTTGCCATGGAAGGTCTGTCCTCCAGATCTTCTTGGACACACAATAAGCCAATATGGATACATCTAATGACTTCACTTCTTGAATAAGATCCTTCCAAAGTTGAATCCATCAAGTCCAAGGGTCTTTCCTTTGTCCACAGTTTCCAAGCCTACAACATTTCATCATATAAGACTTGTGGATGTAATGAAATTGTCACTCAGAAGAAAATAATAATTAGAATGGATGGTTTACTACTCACATAGCTAAGAAGGTCCTCAGCACTTCCTGATTCGTAAAAGGTATTGTTCTTTTTGCCACTAATAATCTCCAAAACTAGAACACCAAAGCTAAACACATCGGACTTCACAGAGAATTGTCCATGCATTGCATACTCTGGAGACATATAACCACTGTATACCAGTACCATCAATTTAACAATAGAATTAGAAAATAACAAGAAACTGTGTCCGAAACTTCATTTTATATGAAACCATTGAGTACATAATGCACCAAAATTCAACTAAAAAAGTGCAGTCCATCAAGATTACTGTCACCAGGTAGCTTGGCATGATATGCATCTCAGAATTTGTTCGTCCAAAGGGGAATTTTTGAAGAATTAGAATGATGATTTGCTTGAGATTGCATAAATTATGTATTCATTAATTTAAATTATGGAAAAACAAATACATGGGAATTTGAGGCACACTTACTATGTTCCAACAACTTGACTTGTATTTCCTTGAGTTTGATCCACACCGAATATCCTAGCCATGCCAAAATCTGAAATTTTAGCATTCATATCTCCATCTAATAGAACATTGCTAGCTTTGAGATCACGGTGTATAATTCTAAGTCGGGAATCTTCATGAAGATAAAGCATTCCTCGAGCTATTCCTTCTATAATCTTGTAACGTTTCAGCCAATCCAACTTCTCTTGTTCTTGTGGATCTGCACATTGATTAGAAAATATATTGTAGTTTACAATGAGAAATTTGAGTTGGGGCAAGAAATGTCTTACCACAATTTGATTTGAAATGGAAACACAAGCACGGTGATGCATTAAAATTGTTTCATCTCTTCAAATTCAAATCATGTACACTCATAGCAATCATTCATGGAAACTAAACAAGAAGCATTATTAAGAACTAGAGTTATTTAAATTTAACAAACCAAATAGAAAGTAGTCAAGGCTTTTGTTAGGCACGAATTCATATATGAGTATCTTTTCTTCTCCTTCCAAGCAATATCCCAGTAATCTCACTAGATTTCTGTGCTGAAGCTTGGCTACCAATACAACCTCGTTTTTGAATTGTTCTGCTCCTTGCCCTGAGGTTCGAGATAGCCTCTTCACAGCTACCACTTGTCCATTGGAAAGTGTTCCCTGATAATATACGACATTCATTGAAATATTGGACCTAAATTTAGGAAACTATAAATGCAAGAATATTTAATTCCGTTATTGAAATCAAGTGCAATCTTACCTTGTAGACAAGACCAAATCCACCTTCACCAATTTTATTTTCAGCAGAGAAGTTGTTTGTGGCAGCTTGAACTGTACCCAAATTATATTGCAATGACTCATCTGTGGGGATATCACTTCCAACTGGACAAATGAAAAAACTATTATAATGAATTTTTTGATCTCTCACTCAACAAATAATGGTTAAAACAAGATGAGACACACCAAAATAAATAAATAAATAAATAAAAATTGTCTTACTTGTATCTTCTTCAATGGCATCATATTTCTTCTTTGATTTTCTAGTTATGAAACAAAAACCTACAATGAAAAACAAAACAGAGACGCCAATGGGAACAAGGATGGCAATAAGTCCTTGCGTTGAGATTCCCCCCTTTCCTGCACCAAAAAAACAAAAAACGTGTCATTGAAAATTTGCTTTAGCAATTGAAAATCATGATTGATTCCAAATTAAAATCTCATATGTGAGCAGGTTTGTCCTTCTCTTTTATTTATTCATTTATAATCAAGGTAAATGTGTAATTTTAAAAATTAAAACGATACAAAAATAATATATTAAAAATATGATTTTTTAAGTAAAATTTTTACATTTATTCTTGACTTCAACCTATATTTAAGAGAAAATATTATTTTTCCTTTTAAACTATCGCTAAATAATCAATTTAACACATGTTCATTTAATAATATCAATTTTATGCATAAATTATTCAATTTTACATAAAATTTACCCCACCATTAATTGTCGTCTATAATCAAACAGAAGTTGATGATGTGACACCTAAATTTCATTTAAAATTTTATTTTACCCTCCAAACTATTGCAAAATATTAATTAAACTCCTAAATAAAATAAAATTTGAGAATCTAATTGATATTTTAGAGATAGTTTGGGAGTAAAATAAAATTTCAGATGAAATTTTAGTGTCAAATAGTTTATAAATGGAAACTAATAACGGGTAAAACTAACCTAAAATCAAATAATTTAGGTATAAAATTAATATTATTAAAAAATTAAGAGTACAATTAATTTTTGAGTGATAATTTAGGGCATAAAAGGACATTTCCTCTATATTTACGGACCAAATTGAAACTCTTTTAAAAGTACAAAGAGTCCCGCTAGTGAACCGAATGGCCCGAAAATATCAAAACAGAGTCGGTTTTTTTTTTTTTTTTTTTTTTTTTTTTTTTTTTTTTTTTTTTTTTTGGGTTTCCATAACCTGCGGAAGAAAAACAAAGAAGAAGAAGAAGAAGAAGGGAAGAGGAGAGGAGCAAAGAAAAGAGAGAATCATCATCACAAACCAAAAATTAACAAATCATCATCAACAAAGCAGAGAGAGAGAATCATCATCAACCAAAAAGGTATAAACCTTTGTCTTCAACATTTATATATATATATATATATATGTACATGCATCAATTATTTCATGGAAGTTCGTATTTTTATTTGATTTTGTTCGAATTTTTGTTTGATTTTGTCTGATTTGAGTTTCAATGTCGATTTTGATTTGTGGTTGTGGGTTTGGTTTTGGTTTTGGGTTTGGTGTAAAATTCCCATCTCTCTCTCTCTCTGTATTATTTTTTTGTTTTGCCTCATTCAATAGTTTAGAAAGAAGAAGAAGAAGAAAGAAGGGAAAAAACAGAGGCAGGAAAAAGAGGAAGAAAGTGAGGAGAAAGTGAGTTTAAGGAGGGTATTTTTGCCTCACTCGAGTTTACCGTTTGGTTTTGCTTTTGGAGTGAGTAGACAGAGTATATTTTGGAGGAGAAAAGTTAGGGATCATGAAAAAACTTTTATGAAAATGATCATGAAAGAATTATGACCCTTGAATTACCTTGATTAGTGTGTGGTGCTTTATTTTAAGTGTAATCCAAGGGTCATAAATCTTTCATGATCATTTTCATAAAAGTTTTTTCATGATACCTAGTATTGCTCATTTTGGAGTCTAAGGAGAGTATTTTGGAGTCTGTGAGGAGAAAGTGAGTACAAACGGATAGTTTTGAGGAGAGAGAAAACACTTTGCTCTTTTTTCCGGGCCATTCGAGCTCTTAATTTCGAGCTACGGATCATTATACAAGTAGAAAGAGTGATGCAAATAGAAATTAATCCTAACTATTTTTATTTTTGGGATCTGAATCTAGCACAATCACAAAAAAGAAGTGATCTAGTCGATCCATCACAATCGAAAAACAAAGCGTGGTTTGGTTTTGTTTAATAATGGAGTTTTTTTTTTTTTTTTTTTTTTGGGAGTTTACCTCTACTGGTTGAAGGACCTGAAGGTGGAGGAAGTACTGCTGAAGGCGGTGGCGGCGAAGGCGGCAGTGCAGTGGCGGTGATGTTGTAAAAAGGGTAGAACTCATACCTAACATTACAACTCGGAAACACAACTCTGGCTCCCAGATTTCCATCACAGCAACTCGGAAAATTCGAGATACCATCTCGAAGACATTTATTGCAATCCATACCATTCAAGTCCGGTGTGCACTGAGCTAATCCATACAAGGTTTGAAGAGATGAGAAATTAGCTTCACTTGTCGCGAACTTCTTAGCCGATCCACCATTCGAAGCCCGTGTGGCTATAGCATCCATTACACCTCCCAACACTCCTCTGAAACTGGTTATGTTTGTTACGTTCTGTGTATTCCTCAAAACTTCTCTATATGACTGATCGGGAATAGAGAAGATACTCGTGTTTGAGTATCGTAACATGCACTCATCGTACCAAATTGTGACAACCTTCGACTTGGGACAACGTTGGACCACTTCTTTAGTAGCGGTGGTTACGCAGTCTTGACAGACGTCGGTGGAAACATCACCGCGGCAGAGGAAGAGGCCGTAGGCTATTTCGGGGGGGTTGAGGCCGGCGGTGGAGTTGGAGAAGCCATTGATGGAGGTGGAATTGGAGGAGAGGGAAGAGAAGAGGGTGTTGAGGTTGGTTTGGTATGTGCTGTTTGGAGTGTAAGTTGTTGTGTTTAGGCACTGAACGAAAAGGTAAGTTGGGGTTGATTTTGTTCTATGGCTAAGCAAGCAGAGGATGGAGAGAAAGAGGAGGACTACGGAGATTTTAAAGGATTTGATCATGGTTACCAAACTGCTTATTTTTAGACACCCTTTGGGTGGTTCAATTTATACATGGCCAGCACTGTTAACCCACTTTCCCTATCATTTTTAATGGTTAATTACGATTACACCTCTGTAGTCTATTTAAACTACGATTTGTCATTTGTAATTTTAAAAATTACATTCAAACCCTTAAATTTTTAATTTCATATAGTAAATGTCTCCTTTCCTTTAATAGATCATAAAATCAGGTAACAGCTTTTAGTGATATCAGATATTTATTTCAATTAATAATTTAAATAATTTTATCATTGTATGGAAAAGTAATTACAAATTTCATTTTTTAATTAATTCTGATAAATAAAAAAAATTTGACAAGAGGGCATCTATAATTTTCTAAACCGTAAAGGACAATTCGTATTTTTAAGTAAATTTCAAGGTTATATTTCTAATTTACACTTTTTAATCTATGTGCGATTTATTAATTTCCAAAGTAAAAAGTTGGATAAACAATTTTAACTCTTATAATTTGAATTATTTTTTAAAAAAATTTCTATTATTTTAAATTAAATAATTTGATTTTTACTTTTTAATTTCAATTTGTTCTTTCTGTTCGAAATTGGGGTTAAAAGTAATAATTTTGAGATACTTGTCAATTTCCTACAAGTGTATATAAAATAATAATTAACTGAAATTTGAATGGAATGATCAAATATGAACCATTTGAAATTTAAGTTACATTATAATTATAGTAGTAAAATGTATAATTGATCCTACAAAAATTCAAATATTTAAGTTTGTCTTAATTTTATTTATAATTGGGTAAATTACACTTTCCCCCTTATGTTTGGCCACTTTCCTACTTAGGCTCGTAAAGTTTATTTTTTCTCACTTTGGCCCTTCATATTTCAAGTTTTTTCCAATTTCCTCCTAAAGTTAAATTATGTTCAAAATTAAATAGAAAATACCATAATAACAATCATATAACAAAAAAAATATACATTATATTAGAGTTTAAGTTCATGTCAGAGTGTGAGTAATATATAATAAAAAAAAATTTATGTCACGTGACTGTCAATATGTCATTTTTTGGTCTAATTTTTAACCGATATTAACTTTAAAAGTAAACTGAAAAAAATTTAAAGATAAAAGGCCAAAGTGAGAAAATAAATTTTAAGTGTCAAAGTGGAAAAGTGACTAAATATAAAAGGAGCATAATATAATTTACCCTTTATAACTACATTGTAAGTTTTGTGTCACTTTTTGATTTATAGTAAATTAATCATGCACCATGTTATTGTGGGTGAGTCATAAGTTATAAATCATGAATTTCTACCATTCTTATATCGTAATTAACATATAATTCTTATAATTTGTAAATTAAATTATATAGTGTGAAAAATGTGCCTTGACATAAAACGATTTAAGTATTTACACGTAAAGATCATCGGATAAATCGTATGTGGATTAAAATATAAGAGAATAAAGTTTATTGAAAAAATTACTAATAAGTTCTATTTTTCTTTTAATATTATTATGGAATCTTATCAAGTTTCAATATGAATAATGAAATCTTATTTGTCATAAAATATTTTCAAAAGATTCAATCCTCTATAATGATATATCTTATCCCAATTTTACATCTCATTTAATATGAACAACGATTTTATAAATATTTTTATTCGAAGTAAAATTATATTTTTTAATTGTATAAAGTATTATGTTCTATTAAAAAAAATCATAAATCACAATATAAATATTACTAGTAAGTTCTACTATGTTTTGAAAAATTACTATTGAGTTATATTAAATTTTAGTATAAATTTCAATTATTCATAAGAGTATATTCTACTTTATTTTTATTTTTCTCATTAAAATATGAATAAAAAATTTCATAAAAAATTTATTTTATTTAAAATTTTATAATAAAACTATTTTTAATTGTTTGAAATTAAATAAATTTTCATAAACAAAAGCATAAATATATAAAAGATTCATCAACTATTTCATGTATTGAAAAATATATAAATTTGTCATAGTATTATTTCACAGGTCTTTGGAATTTTTATAGAATACCCTTTTAGATTGTTTACACTAAAAATAAATAAATAAATAATCATAATTTGAAATAACAAAAAATGATGCATTTAATATTATAGTTGTTTTGATTCAATCGTTATTTATGATTTTTTAATATAATAATAATAATAATTTTTACAATTAAAATTTTTATTTTAATTATGTTAAAATTGTTTATAAAAGTATTGTTCATATTAAATGAGAATGACAAAATTGAGATAAAAAATATCATTATGGAGGAATGAACTTTTTGAAACATTTTATGACAAATAGGATTTGGTTGTCTATATTAAAATTTAATAGGACTCAATAGTAATCTTGAGAGCAAAATAGAACTTATTGGTATTTTTTCCAAGTTTATTTTGTGTGGTAAGAAAATAAAAAAATACTCGGGGTTTATACAAAAACAGAACTTATGTAAAAAAAAATATTTGAATATTTTTAGGTTAGTTGTTAACCATATAAACAATATACCTTACAATTACATAAAATTATGTGTTTATTTTTAAATGTAAAAAATAATCCCCTTAGGGTAGTAATTACACTAATCTCTCTTAAAATTTGAAAAAAAAAAAATTTAAGTCTCATAATTTTTGACATAATTATAGTGATCTCTTTTAAAATTTTAATTTTCATCAACAAGTCATTAATCAAATAGATAAAAATAGTTGTTATCTTCTTTACACTAGAATGTATAATTTTTCTTAATTATTTTTATATTTTCACACCATTTACGTTTGCTGATAGTTAAATTTGCATGATTCCGATTCGATCCGATGACCTGCAAGAAAAGATAAGATGAGTCTTTGGAGCATCGTTGTGGTACCGGCCAAAGACCTTCCAATGCCTTTGTTAGATATGTAGATGTAGAGAGAGAAGTAGAGAGATATTAGAGATGGAGAGTTTAAGGTTGATGGTATGGGCCATATGAGTTGATCTATCAAACTCAGTTCGTAACTTATTGTACATGTATCAACATTAATTCTAATATATTTAATTATATTTAAAAAAATAATATAATTTTATTAAAATTGTAAAACGTAATTTTATTTTATCTGAATCTCAATAAAATTTAGAGTAAATTTTACTTTTGAAACTTATTACCCACTAAGTCTTATTGATAAATTTATCAAGTGATAAATTTCTTTCTTATTTTTATGAATAAATTTACAATAATAAATTTATCAATCAAGACTTGTAAATAAATAAGTTTAATTAATAAAATTGATTAGTAAGTGGCACTAAAATTAAATGTAATTTTCCCCATAAAATTTGACATCCATGTATGTAACCCAAATAAGATTTAGGTGTACAGAAATTGTGAGGAGAAGCATAGTGATAGTGGGAATAGAGATAAATTTAAAATAATTTTTAAAATAGAAATAAATAAATGAGTTTTCAATTTTATACTCCAAGATAATGGGGCCCAACATTGGCATGGGTCAACAGCGGCGACTAACAGAAAGCTAGTCAAGTCAGGCCCCGTTTCAATTCTTGGTTGTTGAAAATAAACGTATTGTAAATGGACAACTCTGGGAAAATTCTACCCTACATAAAAAGTGGTTTTCAGGTATATAAAAAAGAAAAATGTTTTGTGCCTCGAAATTTTTGCCCCCGAATGCCCCGAATTTCTGAAACGACGTCGTTTCAGAAATTCAAAATTTTTTTTTTTTTTTTTCTTCCTCCAGTTTCAGACGCAGTGAGGAAGAGGGAGAGGGAGAGAAAGAGAGAGAGAAAGAGAGGGAGAGGGAGAGAGAGAAAGGAGAAGAGGTCGCCGATCCATCGCTGATCGCCGATCGCCGCGCCTCCGCCTCCGCCGATCGCCGTGCCTCCGCCTCCGTCGCCGATCACCATGCCTCTGCCCGATTTTATTTTATTTTATTTTATTTTTTTTTTTTCTGGATCTGAAATGGTTGATGATGTTGATGATGAAGATGAATGGTTATGGCCCCCTCCCGTTCCTGTTCTTCCTCCTCCTCCTCCTCCTCCTCTTCTTCTTCTTCTTCTTCTTCTTCTTCTTCTTTTCTGAGCCTTTTTTCAATTCGGGGGATTCGGGGCCCCCTCCTTTCGGGCTCTCAATTGGAGCTGTATAAAAAAATATGGATCATTGAATTTAGATAAGGTAAATGTTAATTTTTGAATGAATAGATAGCACAATGAGGTAGAAAAAGTAAAGTGATTTTTCAAAAGTAAGGTGGTTTTACAAAAATTAAAGTGATTTTGGTTTTTTTTTTTTTTTTTTTTTTTTTAAATTGATGGTAACTTATAATTTGTTACAAACATACTTGTCATTTGGTATTCATTTATTTACTATTTATTATGAATAAACTTACTATTTAAAATATTATCTACTAAACAGATCATTTTCAATTCTTGAAAAGTGTCTTTTTTTATATTTTAATACATAAAACTAATGACACCATATTTATCTATTTTCTCTCTATATTTTGTGTTGAAATGATTTGTAAAAAGAAAAATATGATAGGTAAATATTAATTTGTTAAAATTTACTAATTTTTTAAAATAGTCATTATTGTGAAACATTAATTTAAACTTAATTTTAAAAACATTAATTTAAAATAGTTATATTATTATTATTTTTACCTACAACACCTCAAAATAATAATTATTATTTAAGGGGTTGTTTGTTAACGTTTATATTTACTATTTTCTATTTAAGTACAATTTCATTGACTATTAACTTGAGTTAATTGAAATCAGTGTCTTATTGATTGATAACTCATGTTTGATTAGTAAGTATAGTTTGATTGAATAATAAGTGAAAACTTAATAAGTAATAAATAAAGTCTAATAGAGTAGTAAGTGGAAATTGGAATATGTCATTGAGTAATAACTTTTTGTTTGGTATAACTTTCCATAAATGAAAGATCTCTAGGAAACTCTACCTAAGAAGATTTCTATTTTATAAACATATTTAGGAATACCTCTCATTTATCAACATTTATTACTAACAATAAATAAATACATCTACAAAATTATTATTCTTTACCTACTACAACATGAACAACATTTATTAAAAATAACAAATGAATACATCTAAATTAGTTAATTAAGAAAAAATAGAAAACCTCCCAATTCATTTGC